>JAEQBH010007270.1:0-135359 GCA_016808115.1 Tetrastigma voinierianum | reverse complement strand
AAACCCTAATGCACTCTTAATTTTTTGCAGGTACTCCTACCAAATCCCATCCAAGCTCTCCCAAAGATCATCTTAGCCATCCTTAGCAACCTCTAAAGCCCAAGGCCCGTCCCAGCTCCAAAAAATCCAATGTCCACTATCATTTGAGACCTTTCCTACAAACTGAGTTTTGTTCAGCTCTATTCTCATTTCTATCAGACTCCCCTGTTCTGGGTGGTTTGTGTCCAAGAAGACCCCCTAGGGTTGGTTGGGGGTTCTAAACATGTTTATCTTGCATCAAGCTCCCCATCCCACTTCGTGCCCACTATGTGTTTGTTAGTTGGCCTGAGTGAGTTTTAGGTGCTTCCTATGGGTATTTTGGTAGAGTGCAATCCCACTAGGGGTGTGGAAGCCTACTAGAGTTTCTTTTACCTTTATGTTCATCCAACATCGATCCCTAGCCCGTGTCCAATGTTGACTAAAAAGCGAAAAATGAGCTCGAAAAGTAGCCGGGCAAGTGAAGAACCCTCTAAGGCCTATGATCATGATAAATTCGTCAATGAGAGCGCGACCAAGAAGTTTGGCCTCATCTCTATCAGTCACTCCTTCATTAAGGAGAAGGGATTCCAACATCCCGACAATTTTTTCCAAAAAACCATAGCTAGGAAGGGGTGGGGTGCATTATGCCAACCCCCGAGGCCGACTGCCAAGATGGTTGTGCGAGAATTCTATGCCAACTTAGCAGCTCATGTGCTCAAGAAGGTCTGAGTCTGTGGGGTGTTGGTAGACTTTAGTGCAAATTTTATCAACCGCTATTACAACCTTGAGCTGGTTATCCCCGAGGCCTATGATCGGCTTCATGAAAAACCATAACTACCCAAAAGTCCTTAGGAACTCACAAATGGGCAAGGCGAGTGGAAAACAACAAACAGCACGTCATGGTAATTTTAAGGCCAAACACTTGGCCTATATACCTAAGGTGTGGCACCATTTTTTCACCTCTCGTCTCATTTCGATGACGAACGTTTGCGAGGTGATTACGAAACGAACCTTGCGACTTCCTATAATCTGCATAACCCCATGATGTCTACTGTGCTCTGTGAGGATGTTATCTCATAATTAGGAAGCCAAAATAAACCTCGGGCACCCCTTTCTCATCTATGGCCTGTGCAAGAATGCAGGGGTTCCATTAGAGGATAATGAGGCTTGGATCCATCCCATTAAGGCCATTGTAGTAAAAAAGGATAAGCCGGGCGTTCCTCGATCCAAAGCGGTTTATGACTCGGGTTATGAACCTTCGGATGAGGAGGAATTGACAGCATACCAAACCTTGTTTGGCATGCGTGAGGAGACCTCGGGTGAGGCTGGCCACTCATTTACCTCCCATCCACCCCCTCTCACTGAGCCGGATGTCTCCAGCCCTTCTCCTACCCTAGAGGACTAGGTAATAAGACCTCACTCTCTAGGTTTGATTGCCAGGATAAGACCCAAGAGCATCAATACTATGAGCCAAAGACGTGGATGCACTCCAGCCGACTGAGCACACCCTCCTACAGAACCAAAGAGTCATCCAAAGAACAGCCATTTAGCCGCTTGCCTTCCAGCGTCACACCACCACCACCACCACAAAGTGATCCTGGGATCGATGTGGGAGTACTCAATCTTTTTTTTATTTCTGCCAATAAGAACATTGTCCTTTTTTTTTTTGGGGGTAGGACTATTGCAGAAGAAGATAAGTTTTTTTTTCGTTATTTAGGATATGTTTATGTTCATGGTTTAGGATATGTTTGAATATTTTGTTTATATTTATGTTTATGTTCGTACTTTCACAGTTTTCGTTTAGGTTTGTGTGTTAGGATGTCTCAGTTTAATTTCATGTTGCATTGTGTGGTAAGTAGTATGTGAATGATGCCAAGGATTACAATCATGATACCTCTCCCAAATTTTTTAAACACATAATGCAAGTAACAAGAAAGGATCCTTAGGTTGTTAGACGCCTAGAATTGCATATGCTTGGAGGCCAGGTAGGGATGATATGAGTCAAATTCTCCTTGGTGTTCAAGAAACCAATTTAATAGTCTACCACACACTCTTACCTCGTGGATCTCTAGGGTATACTCTAGGCTACTGAATCTGGCCCTTGATTAAATCGCTCAAACGAACCTAAAAGAGCTTCAAACACACAAGTGATGGATAACTTAGGAAAAGAGGATTTGGCTGAGCCTTATGTGAAAAAAAGTGTGAATAGAGGTGGATTCTAGTTGGAACCCCGAGTTACGCTCCGAGCCTTTTCTTTAGCCTAATGCCCTGAGCCAACTGGTCGGGAGCCATTGACTTCACTACTCATTACATAGGATAGAGGATGGAAGCTTCTACAGCCTAGGGCCCTTAGGGTTCGTCTAACAGTTCCGGTGAAGTCTGAGGGGAACTGGAATGCATGGTGCCCTTAACTAACCGGGTGGGAGTCACCAACGAATCCTTCAAGCATAGATTAATTTAACTAAATCTTACGGGCACTAGGAATTCGTTCATAAATAGGTAGGTTAGTATGAATAAAAATGTGCATTCTTATCCTTTCGTAGTTAGACTCTCCCAAATAGGCAAGTTGAATTCAAGTTTTGGGGTCCCTGAACCGAGTTATATGCTAGAGATCATATATCCAATGCACATAGACTTCTTGGGAAAGGCCATAGAAAACCTAAAGAGTGGATTAATGTCAATGTAAACCCATCTAACCGAATTCTTCGGGAAGTCAAACAACCTTAAGGAATCACTAGAAACAAATGTAAAGGATGGTGGAGTTCGGTTCATTTTATCCTTCATCTTGGCAACATGCACTGTACCCTCGTGTCATGTTTAGTATGTTATCAGATGTGTGTCCGGTTTAGAGTCCGATTCTTGCCCGGGAGGACAAGCAAGAGCAGCTCAGTGTGATGATTTCAAAAATACCATTACAAAACCTGTGGATTTAGTGAGATTCAGATCGATTTCCATATATATATATGACCTGTTTTACTACATTTTTCTAATATTTAGTTTCATCGGGGTTTTTGTAGGAGAAATACTGGAAATGTTGGAAATGGAGCCTGAGGAGTCTTCTGAGAAGATCGGGTGCAGAATCACCCAACGTTAGAACGCCCAACGTCGCGACGTTGTCGGGAAAGACTTAAACAAACCCACCCTTGAGAAATATAAAAAGGAACGAGAATCCACCAGGGGTTCAAAATCATTCGGCAAAGGCTGTGGTTTAAGGAACTAGAGTTCGGAACAAAGGAAAGAAGACTTTCAAGGTCGATCTTAAAGAGAGGTTTGAAGAATCCGAGATCGCTATTCCCTTGATCATTAAAGCCTCTCACTTATTATTATGTCTTGCTTTTCATTTGTACTGGAATAGAACATAATGAGGTTCTAATTTTGTGGTTTAGGGTGTTGGTAGTGATTTGGACATGAATACTATGTTAAAGTGTTGACCTTTCATAATTCCATTATCTTATATATATTTGTTTTATCATTAACTCATGCTTGGTTGAAATCAACTTATTAATTTATGATTAATCTTAATATGTGAGGGTCTCTTATAAGATATGAGAAGTGAAAATGAAGAATTAGACATAGGTGGGAGCTAACCTAATAACTTGTTAATATTGATTATCAATGATTAGGAGGCTTAGGAGTTCTTTGCACTCTTATGCACCTTTAATGCTTGGGGTTGAGCCAAGGAGAAATAAACCTAGTGATAGCTGGAGGTTAATGACCTGAGAAATAGCTAGAAGAATTAAGATAGATGAGCCGCCTGAGAACACAATATTAGATAATGGAATGGAATCGCAAAGATTACATAGTAGGATCGTTCAATAACACTCAACACTTAACCCTTTGTCAGCAACTTTTTTGATCACTTTTACATCTCAATGCACTGTTACATTATTAGTAGTAATTTAAATTCAGTTTTACTTCCACTTAGCACAGTCATCGCTAGTTTGAATATTAAAGAAGTATTATCATTTTTGTACTTAGCATACTATGATTAAGGTTTTCCTTGTGGACCGATATCCGTACTTAAGTACAGTTTATTACTTGATAAGCGTATACTTGCGCGATTAGGCAAATTGCATTTCTTATTACATATCCACAAAAACACAATCCCATAAGCGCCTATCAATGACTTCATTACTTCTGCTTTAATCAAGATGTGATTGGTCATATGGGTTTGATAGTGAGAAAGGTTTTGTGATCTAGGGTTGGATCATTTGGAGATTTTTGAGTGATTCTGTTGGTGAAACTTAGTGATTAGGAATTTAGAATTTTGATTTTTGAGCTTTAGATTGAGTTTGGTTTAGAATTGAAATTGATTGTTGGATTTGATCCAATTTAGCTATACAGAGAAAAAATGTAATTTTTTTTTCTATTAAAGATTTCATTATTGCTTTGTTGAATTAGTTATATTTGATTATTAATTAAATGGCCATGTCGTCCCCACCTAATATTGTTCCTGTAGCGTTGCCTCCAGCATCATCTCCTCCTCATTCGTCGTCTCCACCTTCACCACCTAATGAAACAACGCAATTGTTGCACATTGTTTGTAAGTACTTGCTTGTTCTTGATAGCTTGTGTGATGCAGTTATTAAATGGTATTTCTAGTTAAACAGGCACTACTGCGGTTTGGGGCAATGATTTAGAGGAGAGGTTTTTCTGGGCTTGTCAAATGCAATCGACCGAGAAGGTGGGTGGAAAACAATGGTGGGAGAGAGGGTATGTGGAGGTTAGGATAAGGAACATTTTGTCAAATAATTTCATGTATGAACCACGTGCAAAACACATGTGAGGAATGCCATGTCAAATCAATCGTTAACGCCCGCTTGCCTACACGCTGGATTCTCATAATACTAGATACAGTGTCACAGAAATGTTAGAGCATGGTTGAACCTAGCAAAACGTTAAGACTAGATTGGATAATGACCAAACAACGTGGCCATTTATGCACCTTTTTCCTACCCACGTATATGTGAGTTCTTTTGTCATACCCGGACTTGTTATGTTAAAGTGCGACATAGCTTTTAATTTTAGCAACCCCATGTATATGGTAAAACGCATTCTATGACATGTACTCGGGATATGGGTGTTAAGGCTTCTGTCCTTGCTATAGTTTAAATCATTTGGTTGGGTTTGAGATTGTCCATATTTTCATCTCTAGAGTTCTATAAGACTTGATGAATTAAACATGAATTCCCTAAGAGAATAAGGAAGGGGTTCAGACTAAAGCAGTCTTATAATGCAGGGACGTGGCAGCCTCAATAAGTTTAGACTAGGGTCAAAACTGACATGGACGCAAGTCAGTTCTAGAATCTTGGAGGCCAAGGTACTTATGGGGCAAGGTACTGATATGCTTGGGATGGTTTTGGCAAGTGGATAAAGATCAAATAAAAAAGATGCGATTATCTAAGCTATCGAACTAGAATTAGAAACAAATGAGGTTTCTGTATTATAAAGATGGATACTTTGACCAACAAAGCTCTTATTCCTTTAACAACTTAAAGGCAATCAACAATGAAATTAATCAACAAGTCATGTGAATTATGATAAGAAAAAAAGAAATAATTGGAGACTTTAACTTTTTTACTTTCATCATTGTTAAACTTTAGTCAAAATTGCTTTTTGTACAAGAAAGATTCCAAATGTTATATGGGCCCTCTGTATGATTTCTCTTCCACTGTTATCCATCTTTATCTTTATGCAGTTTTGTTCACTTTTATTATCTTTAGAAAAACAAAGAAGGAAGGATATATATAGAGCACAACCTCAAGTGTCCTCAAGTATGATGGTTTTGTCGAATTTAGCTTAAGCTAGAAATAAAGTAAAGTTTCAAAGAAAAAAATAAAAAAACGAGAGAAATTGGTCATGTTTGGCATCCAAAATAGTTTTCCATGTGAAAACGATTTTCTATTATGAATAAAGAAAACAAAAGGAAAATACGGGAGTAAAAAAAACAATGTTATTTAATACCTAATGTCGTTTGAGAATTAGAAAACTAAAGTAAAAAAAAAATTATATAAAAATGATTTAAAGTAGCAAATAAAATAAAAAAACTTACAAAAAATCATATAAAAAAGAAATTACCGATAAAATTATATATTCTAAATGATTAATCTTTATATTGATGAGTTTGTTAAATAATGGATTTAAAGTAAATAAAATGGATATGTTGGAATTTAGCCATATTTATTTTTCCATTTTATTTCCCTTCTATTATTCCTCTTTATCTTATTCCTCTTGGCATTTTCTTTAATTAAAGCTTTCCATAAACTAAAGGTAGCTGCCGAACCTGTGTATGGCAAGTGGCAAACATAAAAACAAAGAAAATAAAAAAATAAAAAAAGGGTTTCGGGTGGGAACCTGGATTTAGGGAGAGAGGTGGGACAAAGAAAAGAAGAGGGGACAAAGAAAAACTATGGAAAAGTAGGTTATGTACTGTCAATTTCAAAATAATATGACTCTAAGAATTAAATTTTTTATAACCCAATAACAATATGCCAATTTCAGAAAATATTATAGGATAGTGCATTATGTGCCGATTGTTTTTTCTTTGACCAAGATACCCTTTTGTACATCCACCTCACATCCACTCTTCTGTCTTATTTCTCTGTTCAAGCCCGTAATTTCAACTTCACTAAGATTGTACCTAAAGTTCACTAAGTTTGTACCAAAGGTTCACTAAGCTCATACCTGAAATTCACTACGATCATCTCTTGACTTCAATAATATTATTCTTAAAGCTCACTAATATCGTACCTTAGGCTCACTAAAGTTGTACCTCATTCACTAAGGTCGTATATCAACTTCACTAAGATCATACCTTAGATTCACTAAGATCATACCTCAGATTCACTAAGGTTGTTCCTAATAGTAATTCGTAATCGGAATAATAAAATACAAAATAAATAAAAATTTTATACACATTTATTCTCTCATAGAATCATTCAAAAAAAAATTGATATCTAACTATAAGATGATTAACTAATTCAATGAGATATATAATAGAGCACTTAATCACAAATGATTCAAACAGTGTGTGTGTGTGTGTGTAAAAAATTTGGGAAAACTAACATAAGACTTATTATAGCTTTCCTTCTACCATAGTTAATCGGATGAATGATGGCTTCACATTTCATTGTCAAACGAAATCTAGGAATGATGGTATCACATCCCATTGTCAAACGAAATCAGGGAATGATGGCTTCACATTTAAAAATTTCCATTCTCGAGCTTTCTTGACACCTTGGAACACAACATTCTTCCTTCTCATTCAATCCGTCTTTCAAATACAACTGTGGCTTAGGGTTTAAAGAGAAGAACAAAGAGGGGTGTAGAGAGGAGGACGAAGAGGGCTTAGGGCTATGATAGATTTTACATTCTTTTAGTTTAGTTTTTTTTACATTCTTTTAGTTTTATTCTTTGTTTTTTGTTTTTTTTTGTTTTTGTTTTTATCATTAGCTTAATTGGCATGTAAGGTGGATGTATGAAGGGGTATTTTTTTCAAAGAAAAAATAGTCAGCACATAGGTATGATCTTAGTGAAGTTGAGATACGACCTTAGTGAATTTGAGGTACGACTTTAGTGAATTTGAGGTACGATATTAGTGAGCTTTAAGAACTATGTTAGTGAAGTCAAGGTACAATCTTAGTGAATTTTAGGTGCTCACGCTTTAGCGTTGTTTGGCCTCTTCTCCTCTAGTGGCTTCCTATTTCCTCCATCCCATAGTGCCAACCATCATGCTATAGTGATGCCGATTACCATGTTTTTCGAAGCCCATTTCTTCCACTTTTATTATTTTAGCATGTATGGATCAAATTTGTGGCATTTAGGGGGCTCGTCTGGGGATAGAGAATTGACTAGAGGGAGGCCCTCTCTTGGGGTTCCTCCCTCTTGAAGATTTTTTACTTGGGAGAAGAAGGAGGCTTGAAGAAGAAGATGAAGCATTTAGCTATGCTAAGGAAGCCCCTCCCGCCATATTTGTTTCTTTTCATCCCTTTGTTTTCCTTCCTGATGGTTGTATTTCTTTTTCCATTTATGTTCTAGTTAGTTTTCTTAGGGTTTGGATGTGTAGCCAAAGATATATTTGTTTGAATCTCTCCTAATTTCTATTGATTGGGTTATTTGATTTCATATTCGCTCTTGAGATTTCATTAATCTTAATGCCAGGGTATTCGGGGATCAATATTTGCATGATTTGTGGCTTGGATGCACTAGTAAAAGTGATGATTAAGCTAGACCATGAATGATTTGGCTCATCTAATTATCATGACATAGAGATATAAATGATTAGGCGTGGTATTAGGATTTCTTGGGTTTATTGCATTCCTAGTGGTTTTAGGGTTGAGAGAGATGCAAAATACCTAAATCCTGGTGTGGGTGGCTATGTGGATGCTCAGAGAGATTCACATATACAAGAGGAATGGTCATCTTCATGATGAAATTGATAACGGATTAATTGGGTTGGGAGGTTCATACATACTTGTTTTCTAGTGAAATTTAGGACCCTAAGGCCTTTAGACTTGTTTAAGCTCATTTTTTCATGCTTAGTTAGTGTAATTTAGATCCTTTTTATAGATTTCAACCATCCAAATAGAGCCCAGCTAGATTGAGTCGATACTTAGTAACCCAATTCTTAGAAACATATTCACTTATCATATTATATTACTGAGTGGTCATCAAGAAGAGAGTTTACCATTTTACTTTAACACAAAATCGCCTATCAAGTTTTTGGCGTTGTTGCTCGGGGATTGGTGTTTTTACTAATATTGATACCAAGTAGTTCTTTCTTTACTTTGGATATAGTTAGTCTTGTTTTATTTTCTTTATATTTAAATTTGGTTTGTTTTCGTTTTTGTTTTATAGGATTTTAAAACAATGATCCTTTCTATGGAACTATCAACTGAAAATGGCCTCCTCACCGATAACTAAGGTTAAGGAAAATAGCCAATGAACATCATTGAAGAGGAAAATCGCGAAGAGTCAAGTATGGCAACTGTGAGGCGCTTCGATGGATGATATTCGATATGGAGGTACCCTATATTTGAACAATCATAATTTTGACGGGACCACACCAAACACCTCATGGAACACAAGTCATAAGACTTTTTTGAATTTCCACAAGTCAAAGACTGTCAGTTAGAAGAAGCTATGGATGAATTAAGAAGAACTCAAGATGAATCTACCATGGCATGAGCTAAATTTTCAAGATAAATGGCTGATATGGACTACTCTCAAGTTGGTTTATCTAGGTTATGTGTGCAAAATGAAATGAATCAACCTCCCCAAGAGGAAGTGTCTAGCCTAGAGACTACTATAGCTGAACTAAGAAGAGTTCAAGCTGATTTGGCAACATCTCAAGCTCAGTTCATGGAGGAGGTGTACACACCTCCACAAGAGGAGTTAAATGTTAACAATGGAGTGGATGAATTGGCCTTCACAATGGCTAAATTAGCTAATCGCGGGTTGGATTTATCCATAAACGAGAATGGACTTTATGGCCACTTCTTTATATTCAATCAAAATTTGACATACATCAACCTCTACAAAAGAGAAGGGAATGAGTATACAAGAAATCCAGGCCAAGCACACAGAATGAGGAAGAGAAATTGCAAATTGTCCTTTGAAGGACAATACGACTCCTGCCATCCATTTTGAGGATTAGAGAAGAAGAAGACTTTGAGCTACTAATGAGGATATCATCTCAAGTAATGATGGAACTTGAGAAGCTTGAAAGAGGAGAATGATGCACGCAAGAATGCAAAACTTTAGTTTCTAAGGAAGATGAGTCAACTTTTAGAATCACAAGACACGAAAAAGAAGTTGTATTGCACTCATTCGAGATGGCTCCACAAGTAGATGTATGAGGACTTTGAAATTGAGAAAGTAACCCCCATGTCCAAGGTGGAAGAGTACATTATTTAGTTGAATAAGGAAATAGAAGCCACCATTGTGAACAAAAAATAAAAAAAAAGAAATCAAAACAAATAAAGATCAGAAGACCATGTACTGCCGTTGATCGAGCACAACTCTCGCCCCAGAATGATGGAGGTCAACCACCAACCTATCCGATAGAGTCTAATTGACTCGAAAAACCGAGCAGCCTTCTAGGAGGCAAACTCAAGCTTAGTAATGTTACCTTTCCTTTTCTAGTTTTTTTTTTTAGTTAATTTGTCGGATCTGTTTTGTTTTGTTTTAGTTGTTCTTTCTGTGTTTTTGGAAGTCCTAATTAGTTTCTCGTGCAAAGAGGATGAGATGACCACTTCAGGAGCCCTTCCCCCCCCCCCCCCCAGTATTGTTTTCATGCTCTGATTTCATTGAGGGAATTGTTTTGTTCAAGCTTCAAATAAATTGTGGTAGAATCAGCTTTGGATTTCTTTAGTACATTGTGTATACATGTATATGTTTTGTGTCTCATATGAGTTGATTTGGTTCTTAATAAGTATTTGGAGAATGCTTTGACATTGTGCTTCAAAATTTTGTTTTATTTAGCCAAACTTAGGATACCATCACATTTATGTGATCTAAGAGATCAGCATATCTAGTGGTCAGGGGAGGCTTGTCAGAGAGTCTTCATGTTTCATAAGGAACCACTTCTTATTGGAACTCATGCACACACACACTAGATCTCATTTGTACTCTGAGTTTCGGCCTTCTTCAAACCAAACTTTGACTCTAAGAGACCTGAACTTCAGATAGTGCGGTTTACCTCACAAAGAGGGCCAATGAGCCCCACATTACCAAAAAACAAAAGAAAAAGAGAAAAAAAAAATAATATATATATATATATATATGAAAAAATGAAAGAAAATTAGATAAATAAATGAGTTCTTCCAATTGGAATCCCGGGCATAGTTCGAGGGGTCTTTCAAAGCCTAATGCCTTAAGCCAATTGGCTAGGAGTCATTGACTTCACTGCCCGTTACATGGGACAAAGGATGGGTTGTCTCACAAGTAGGTGCTGAAGTTTTCTAGCAGTGTCTCGCAGAAGTTCAAGGGGGAACTTAATGTCTTGGTTCTGAATCAACTATGGGAGTCACCAATGGATCCCCGCTACATGGATACTTTTCTAGAGTGCCTTACCATTGCATCCTACTTTCTAGTTTTAATATTGAATGAAATGTGCATTCTTAGCCTATTTTTGTTATTGTATTTCGAATGAGTGAGTTGAGTTTGGTTGAAAAGTGTCTTAGAACCTCCGTCTACATTTGAGATCTAACATACCATTTTCACAAAGTTTCTTTTGAAGGATTCTATCAGAAATTGGGGCAAACTCGCTTTGATCACCATGCTCCTAGATGCCTTTTCTTTAAGGATTTTAAATGTGTTAGGATCCCATGCAGGCTATATTGTTTCCCAAGAAATTTGTCATGGTATTCTCCTAACTTGTTCCTAGCACCATTCTCTACTCATATATGTTTTAGTATGTTGTATATATGTGTGTTTCTTTCCTTTGTTAAGACAAGGAAGATTTAAGTTTGGGGTGATGAGTATCTTGAATACTCATTCTTTTATATATCCCCATGTTTTTCTTTAGGTTTTAGTAGTTTTATGAGATAAATAAGTGTCCTATCAGCCTATTTCACTTTGTGATTAGCTAATCCATTGAGTGGAAACCAGCAAAATTGAAGAAAAATCGGCAAAGTCATCATGCAATCAACAAAGCCTCACATCCTTTTTGCCTGCATGATGTCCTTCTATTATTTCATTGGCATGGCGCATTCTAGACTTCGAGGGGCTTTTCAGAGGACAATCTCAAGATCACATATTCTGAGTCCGGCCCAGCAAAGATACGACATCAAAAAGTTACAGGGAAAAATTCTGAGCTAAAACATGAGTTGCTTATGCTTTAGGATGAGTTGCTCATGCTTTAGCGTGAGAACATGCTTTAGCGTGAGAACATGCTGCTATAGCCTAGGTATTTTCACGCCCAAGTGGGTTTGGCTTCGGGAGGCTTCCAAGAACCCCCATTCTTTCGTCATGTGGCAAAGATCGATCCACCCACGCTGCTTGTTTGTATGTTAGTACTACGAGTTTTCCAAAGCCCATCTTCTCCGCCTCTCTGTTTTGTGCGATAAAAAGGGGAAAATTAGGGCATTTGAGGGGAGTTTAGTAGGGGAGTGCGACGAGAGCTACTCTTGGGGGCAAGGGAGAGGTTCTTTGGGTGGAAACACCCAAAGACAAATCTCACTTGGAGGAAACTAATTCTTAGCCTTAAAGAAGAAGACAAAGGGTATTTTGAGAAGAGAAATGAGTTTCATCTATCCTTTTCTCCTATTTTCTTGCTTTTTCTCATTTTTTATGGTTGTATCTTCCCCCTTCATGAGCTAATCTCATTTTCTAGGGTTTTGATGTAGCCTAAACAATGAACTTCATGGTTTAAATCTGATCGTAGTCTTTGATGTTTGGATTTTATTATATATTGAATGTTCTATTCATTTCCTAATTCTTGTTGATGATTAATCACCATTAACATGATTTATGACCTAATTTGAGGTTGAGAAACAATAATTAGGTTAGACTACGATCAAGTGTTTAGTGTCTATGATTAGTACCAAATAGCGTTATTTCAGCCCCGTATAATGCCTGCTTAAACACTTTTTAAATTAATCACTTTTCAATAACTCAATTGATATTATCAGTCCCGCTTTGCTACTCATCACATTTTGTAGCCTGGCTTATTGTTGTTTTTGCAGGTCAAATGCCTGTTATTCTAACTGGCTCCAACGATTGGCGGAACCCGAGCGACCAAGATGCATGATCGAATCAGAGGAAATTTGGAGCAAAATTGCTGAAGAAAGAAAAAGCAAGCTGTGGAAATTTTGTAGGGTTGCAAAAAAATTGGCAACCTGTAAATTTCGCAGGTTGAGGATTTTCGCAACCTGCGAATTTCGCAACACTGCTCACCTGTGTATTGACTGCTTTTTGACCCACCTTTTTTATGGTTTTATAAATTTTCCTCATACTTTGGGTTTCAGTAAATTTTGCAATTTCTTTATACCGAGCACCTATATAAGCTAGTCTTGCTTTGTAATCAAATCAACTTTTCCTACATCAATCAATCAAAGAAGTTTGGCAATTGCTTCCTCTTCCTCTCCCTGCTTTGTGATTTCTCCTTTCTCTATTTTCTTGCATTTTCTCACTAGCCAAACACCCCTTGATGATGACAAACTGGCGGATGCTCAGCCTAAAACCCTTGATCCTTGAAGGAAGGCCATCAGGTGCTGGTTTGGCTCAGCCACAGTTCTCATGCTCTTCATGTATGCATTTATGGGTATTTATGTTCTCGCTTCACCTTAAGTTAGACTTTAGGCATGCTCTCCTTAACGTATTCGCAAGCTTTCTGGGTTCAAGGATACTTTCACTAGATCCATTGATGCCCAGTTAGTTGTCTCCTATTAGTTACTATAGGGTAGGTTTTTGAGACATGTTCTCACCGTTAGGGACATTTATGCCCAATCAAATGCCATCTTTCAAGAGGAAAACTTTAAGGGTTTAGGTTTTAAAGTTAAATGAAGATCCGGTTCAGGAAATGACTATATGTCATGATCTCCAACGCGAGGAAAAAGACCCGAGGACATGTTGGTTAACTTAGAACCCTAAGCCCAGTGGCCCGAGACTTCAAGGAATTCTTCTTAACTTTTTACTTCAAGTTATTTCTAGTTTCAACCATTCACCCATTAATCGTTTTCTAACCCTAAAAAAATCCAACGAGAAAACACCATTTTCACGTAATCGGTATCCCTTCTCTCACAAAGAAACCCATCCTCGTGTTCGACTTAGAGCCATCGAGTACCGCGCAGAGCTTTCATACGCCAAGAGGCAGGAATCCCAGGATATAAATTTTGTTGATTCCGAACACTTACTCGCAAGTAAACGTAATCTCAGAATGGCGCTGCTAATGGGACGGTGCCCTATTGAGAAAGAGAAGTAGTGAACTTGTGATCCACATCACAAGTGTTGGTGAATCCTCATTTCTTTTTTATTTTACCATTTTTCCTCACTTGCAGTTCACTGCAGGGAAGTTTGAAAATTTCACTGCAGTGGGAATTTGAAAGTCTCACTGTGCATATTGTTTTCCCCTGATTTGATTTTAGCTACTATTAACCTTTTTGGTAGTCTTGTTTTTGTTGGTTTCTTGCTTGTTGTGTGTTCATAGAATCTTGGGTGCAAAGGGGACGTAAACACCAAGGCGATTGAAAGGCTAAGTGCTCTATTTCTGAACAAGGTGTGGAAATCAAATTGCACACCAATCGATGGAAACCCCAATTCAAGAGCAGCAGAAGTCAATGGGGGTTCATAGGAACCCAATGCCTACGCATCACCTAGGTCATACCAAGGGTGAGTGCACCCTCGTGATAATACTCTTTGTAGAGATGGGTGAGGGCCTTATCCGGTTCCCTCGACTTTTCATGGTATGGAAATAAAATTCATACACACATCCGGAGAGGATAGTTTGGAGGAGTTTCACGACTTCTTCAAAGAGGGTGCAATCGATATGGAGATGCTAAAGCTGAAAGCTTTCCCATTGACCCTTAAAGACAAAGCCAAAATTTGGCTTAATTCATTAAGGCCAAGGACCATCAGGAACTAGGCAGAGCTGCAGGCGGAATTTTTGAAGAAGTTCTTTAGCGCCCATAAGACTAACAATTTGAAGAGGCAAATCTACACCTTGCACTCGTGATGCTGAGAAATTTTATCAACGTCGGGAAAGGTATATGAGACCATCAAGGCTCGCCTCACCATGGGTTTATCACATGATGTTAGTGAACCACTCTATGATGGAATGTCCTCCATGTTTGAACCTGAGACCATGTGTGGAGGGGACTTCCCAAAGAAAATCCGGGATGGTTTTCATGGATTTCCTCAACTATGTTGTTGAGACTTCCAAGGGATGGGGTGAGCCAAACCCAAGGGAGGTAGAGAGAATGAAACAAACAGTGAACCCAAAGGGAGGCATTTATTCACTGATTGAAGATGTGGAATTAAAGGCTAAGTTGTCCACCCTGTCCAAAAGGATGGAAGAGCTTGAACAGAGAAATCAACAGGAGGTACGGGCAGTGACTCAGGCATCTATGCCTGGCCAACCATGTTTCAATTGTCAACCAGTCATCAAGGGGAACATTGTCCAATTTCTCCCTCAGTAAGGGATTTGATGGCTGAACATGCAAATGTTGTGGGCCAAAATAGGCCGCCAATTGATGCCTAATATGGCAACACCTACAATCCCAACTGGAAAAACCACCCCAACCTCGCCTGGAAGCCTAAACTCAAGCAAAGATATATTCCTCAGGCACATAAGTAGCAACAAGATGGATCCACTCCTCTCAAAGAAGAAACACCAACCTCATCACCTATTGAGCAGGCTATCATGAATTTTAGCAAGGTGGTGGGGAATTTTGTAGAGGAACAGAAAACTATCAATGCTCAGATAAACCAAAGAATAGAAAATGTAGAAAGCCCCGTGGACAAAAGAATTGATGGGCTCCATAAAAGCCTAAATCAAAAAATTGATACTGGCAAATATCCATCGCAGCCCTAACAATCATCCACAAAAAGTGGAGAAAGGGAGATTCCTCCCGTGCACCGCCCAATCCTGTGGGAGTGCATGAACTAAGCTCTCACGAGCCCGCCCAAAAACGGACGGCCCAAAGCATTATCACCTTGAGGAGTGGTATGAAATTGAGCAACCGGTGCTCAAACCGTGGAAAACCCGAAAAGCATGAGGTAGGAAACTAAAGCAGTAATTTTTATTAGCAGGATTCAATGAAGGAAAGCATGCTCCTCCAGAGTTTCCCCCAAGCATTGAGGAAAAAGGTTTAACTAAGAAGGACCCTAGAAGTGCCGAGGCAGTAAAGGTGAACATCCCACGTTTGACATGATCAAGTCAGGTTCCAACTCATGCGAATGTATAAAGGACTCAAAGTATGCTTAAAAGGGGTTAAGTATTAACAAGAAGTTGGGCCTTCTCATCGAACAGTCAGCTCAATAATCCATTGCAAAACTCGTGAAATATTAAGATCCAGGATCCCTCCACCATCTCGCCTCAACATTGAGGGACCTGTATAGATAAGGCAATTGCTGTGATCTCTGAGTTAGTGTCAACCTACCGCCATACCTGCGTACAAGGCTAGGTTCGGGGAGTTGAAGCCTACCAACATCACCTTTATCCTTAGCAGATCGACTACCGAAAATACCAAAGGGAGTAGTTGAGGATGTCTGGGGCTATAGACAAATCACATCCCGTGGATTTCGTGGTTCTTGATACAGAGCCAATGGCAGAGAGCACTAACCAAGTGCCCATCATACTTGGGAGGCCATTTTTGCCACATCTAATGTCATAACTGAACCTGAATGGGTCATACCACCTTCTAAGAACATGACATTGAGCCTGAATATTTTTCACTGAAATGTATACAAGCCAAAGAGAGATGATATATAAATCAAAAGAAGCCTGCTTGAGTGGCACAAGTGAAGGAAAGCATAGTGCTCAAAAACTGCAAGAAAAATTAACAGAGAACCAAGAAGCAGTTAATGAAGGATCAACTACATCAGTCACCCTTCTTGCATCTGTCATTCCACCAGCACCACCAGAGAGCAGGATGCTTAACACCAAGGAGCAAAAGTCGAACTCCAACCCAAAGACACCTAACAAGAAGCATGGAGGAGCCCTGACCCCCATGAAACCTCTTAATCAAGACAAATGCGGAGGTTCCCCGCAAGAACTCGAAAACCACCCAAATTTTAATGAGATTTTTGTTTTATTTTATTTCAAATTTTTAAAATAGGATTTTCATTAATATCCTTTAATTTTCAAATTTTTTAAATCACCTTATTTTTCAAGTTTATATTCTCATAATTTTTGGTCTTGTTTTGTTGCAGGTGTTCCAGTGCTGGGGGAGCAAAAATTTGCCTGAGAATTTCCCAGGTTCCGAAAAATTTCGCAACCTGCAAAATTTCGTAGGGTGCGAATTTTCGTAACTCCGAAATTTGCAAGGCGAAAATTCCAGACCAAACATTGTCTATCATCTCTGCTTGCCCAACTCTTCGCTTCACGCTCCTGTACCAAGAATTTCTATAATTTTTTTTAACCATCCAATTAATGGTCACTAATGACATTAATTGCCCATATCTTCCCACCTACCCCTCAACCTCTATTTAAACCCCATTTCCCTTTCATTTTCATTTCACATTTCATCCTTCTAGTTTTTTAAACTCCCTTCTCCTCTCAAGTTTGCTCTCCTTCAAGCCCGACAATGGTGAAGACTGGGGAGTGTAATTCATTCCTATCTACTACGGCAAGGCCGAGTCCCACCCTACCGGACTCTCCACTCCAGAGCCACCGACGCCGCCGACCCTAACTCCCACGCCGGTGCCTCCCTCGCATCGCAGCCATTGGTCACTCTGGGGCAGGCCCGCGCTCGTCACCGGGCCGGGTTTCCCACCCCACCGGCCGCCCAGGCACCGCATCGCCGATGCCGAGGGCTCTCCTCTCGTGGGCCTCCGCCTGTGCTGGGAGATATCATACCCGAAGTTGGCCCCACTCCACCAAGCCACATCCCAGCCACCGAGGGCCCCACCACCCAAGAGGGCCCGAACTTCAGGCCCAGGGGAGTCATCCACTTCAAGACCCCAGGCGCCACCCTCACCGCCTTATCAGGGCATTGCCGGAGCCCCGGACCTATCCCCTGCATCCATCATCAGGTGGCCTTACTTCCCTTGCGGCCCCATCTTGGGGAATGTTGACTGCAGAGGGAGAGATTTCCACTGGAGGCCACTACGATCTCCCTGCAAGATTTGTCACTGACCCGCCCGAGACCCATGCTCCTTGCAAAAAGATACCATTTGGAGCCGTTCATGACGCCGCGTCGATACTATTATCCTCGGATAGTCGTCGAGTTTTATCATACGATGACATCTAGGCTAGAGGACAACCCGACGACTCTGTATTTTTCCATCGACGACCGGCCAGGGATACTTCGGGCCTCCGACATCATAGCTGCTCTTCATCTGCCAGTGGTCCTTGCCAACGCGGCTGACTATAGACAGTGGCCCCATCCCTCGACCAGGGAGATTGTCCCGCTCCATGGATCATCAGTGGGACAATATTATTCAGCGGCACCTTCAAAGAAGATATGCTTTGATGTGACCATATTTAAGGTCTAATATATCTCCACTCCAGCATATCGTTCAAAGGAAAGGAGATATTTTAGAGGTTCTATATCGCATTTTAGAGGGCTATTGGTTCAGCCCAGCAGAGTTGATTATGACGTCCTTATTTCACTTCGAGGACGGGGTCCACCGTCGGAGTTTGCCTCGCGCTGAGTCCATGCCTCTTCTATTTCCACGACTCCTATTTCAGATTCTAGAGCACATCGGGTTCCCGGCCGAGCACCGATTGGAGCGTCACCGCGGCTGTGAGGCCACCCTTACTATCGATAGGTGGCGGGCTAGGCCTCGTGCCTTTCATCTTCCCCCTCTGGGATCGTATGAGACGAGCCAACATTTATCCACGGGCAGACCCGCCCCCAGCTACACATTGAGGAGCCTCTCACTCCAGCCTTCATCGGGGCCTCCACCCGCCCCTTCGCCTCCACCAACCATAACTCCAGCCTCCAAAGAACTTAGGCTCTGATAATTTTCGGCGGCTCTAGGAGCCTCGCCCCTTGCAGTCCGCTACTTACTCAGGTATAGTTGGGCCGAGCACGTCCGCACCGCCCCAACAGTACATTACCCTCTCCACCAGGGATTTCCTGACTATCATGGAGGCAGTCCGCACATTCTCCGCCACTACAGCATCATTTGCAGCTTCCCAGGCCGCGCTTGCAGAGAGGATGACTCGCACCGAGGCTGCCGTAGCACAGAGTCAGGCCATCCTCATGCAGCTCTAGAGCCACTTGGGCCTCCCTGCTCTCTCTCCCCATGCCACTGCTGCCTCACTATCCCTCTCCTACAGATTAGCTCCTCCACCATCGCCCCCGTGCATTCCTTGGATGCTGGGCAGCCTACATATGATCGCAACCCACTCAGCAGCGACCTCACCCCGCCAGGCTGAGATGATTCTTCTCCAACCGATCGAGGAGGTACTCACTTCCTCCACTAACTTTCGCTCATTACAGACGCTTTAGTGTTGAAGTGATGTTCATACTTTGATTTTAGTTTTTCTTGTACCACATGCCCAAAGAAAGCCCATTTTTTGTATATTTAGAGGCTTGCCGCTACTTCTTTGCAAAGTTAAAATTTTGTAAATTCACCTTGATATATATAATACAAATCTATTTTTCTACACTTTTGCATCTCATTTTGTCCCTATATTGTTGTGGTTTTGCCTTTCCTATAAATTGAAAAGTTGAAGCATTATATGATACCATCAAATGCTAGAATGGTTCCATGCTTGATTGAGTTGTTGGTCAGTTGAAGACCCTGGTAATTAACCCCTGTCTTAGCCACACACACAGTGCACATTAGTTACTATTGTTTAGGTTTGATACTTCTTGCATTTTGCAAAGCCAACCTTAGCTTCGTGATGCCCATAATAGGTTAGAGTTCCCAAAAGAAGGCAAATGAGTCTTCCAAAAGAAAAGAAAAGCAAAGAAAAAGAAAAAGAAAAGCAAATAGAAAAGTCGCAGAATGTTGGCCTTGAAACCTCGAGCACCTGGCCCGAGGGGTCTACTGAGAAAGCCTTTAAAGCCCGGTGCCCTAAAACCAATCGGGTCGGGAGCCACCACCTAATGATCGCTAAGCATGGGTGGATGGGTGGAGTTTAGCAGTTGTGTGGAGCTGGATTCTCAAATCATTCGGTTCGGTGAAACCTGTGAGAGTTTGTGGTAGAAAGATCATTTTGACTTCATCTAACTCTGAATATTACCGAGTCATCGTAGATCCCCGCTATGGACTTTTGGTGAAGTCGAAGCGCATTGCACCTCTCATAAATACAATAGAAGTGTGAAATAAGAGTGAACCAATCTATTTAGGTTGGTCTATCAGCCTAAGACATTGGCAATAGCTCGTCGGGGGAGTAGCTTAGCAAATTATCCGGGTACAAAACTGGACACCTAAAAATACTTAGATTTTGGTGGAATTTAAGGTTGATTTCCTTGGAATGAACACTGCTCTAAACTTGTTCCTGTATGGCACTCATTCTCCCAAGCTGGTTTTATGCATTGTCCCAAGCTACACTACAGGCATCACTTATACATGACTTTGAAAAGGATAAATCTTTTGCATACATATAGCATGCATGATTTCCCTTCTTTTATCATTACTAAGGGACTATCAATGTGTCGGTTGGGGGGAGTGATTAGTACCCAAATAGTGTAAGACCCGAGAAAATTCCAATTTTCGGAAAAATGGTAAAATCGTAATTTCGGTCAAAACCCAAAATTTTTCTAGATCTCGGATGACGAAACGGATTTCACCATTAGAATCTTCCCATGAACCAGCTAACACGCCGAATTTCGTCGACCTCTCGAGATAGTCAGATTTGCACATTTTTTGGAGGCACCAGTGATTCAGTGTCGAAACGATGCTTGATGTGAAAGTCATATATAAATGTAATTAAGTGCATAGTCATGAGGCAGAGAAATGATGAAAACGGACGGCCGAGATTGTGCCACATGTCAAAAAATCCAAGTTTAGGGACACGACGTATTATGTGATTTTAAATGGTAAATGACAAAAAAAATCAAATAAAGGTTCTTCTCCAAAAATGAAAAGGAGGTAAAACGTGTAGAATGGGAAAAGAGGGGAGGCAAATGGTTTTTGGAATATTTGCAGAGAGAAGGAGCACTTCTCTCTAAGATCCCTAGTGACTTGGACCGTCAATTCTTCTGGGCTAAGAATAGAGTTTGTCACACACGCAGGGCAAAGCGTGAGTGACCGCTTGGGAGAGTTTTCGACAAACTCCGTGAGGTAGGGGTTTCATCCTACTTGTTTTACTCTTTGTTTAAGTGCTTTGTTGATGTTTCGTTGGTTTCGAGGCCTCAACGAACAGGTTTTGACGGCCCCAAATTCGAACCGAATTGTTGTAATTTTTCAAGCCCAAATTGTACAGCTTCTAATCTGTTGGGGTCAGTTGATTTTTATTTCATAAATTATGAAAAGAATTGTATTGTGATGTGTATTACGCCGGAAATGGCCATGGATTCCGGGTTCACAAAGTAGAACCGAGGTTTGGTAATTGGCCGTGAACAGTAAACTGAGGGTTTTACTGTTCATGTGAATAGTGTTCATGAAATAAATTTTGTGAGAAAAATGTGTTTGGTTGAGTAATTCAAAATCAAATTTGCTCAGGTTGTTAATTAAATCATTTTTGAGCTGAATTTTGGGTGGAATGATTGTGAAATTGCATAAATATGTCGCATTAAATTATGTAAATGTATATCATGATATATATATTTGCATGTGTTATATAAATTGTATTGGAATTGGCATCATGCATTCCATATGCATTGGGGCACCCTAGAACAATAGGAGTGAGTGCATGAGGTGGTTTATCGAGAGAATTGTTTCGGAGGGTTGACTAATAATAATAATTATCGGAGTGTGTCTATTATAATATTGAAGGGTAGTCCATATAAAATATCAATCATCGGAGTCGGCCTAATTGATATACATCGGAGAGTTGTCCACTAAATAGAACATCTGAGTCGATCCACTACTTATATCGGAGGGTTGTCCATAGTTAAAAACAAATACCTTTGTTTTGAAAATAATGTTTCTCATACATGGCTTAGGGGCAAGTGTGAGGGAGTCTAGCGAGGACTGACATGGGTCAAGTCACTTAGACATTCAAGTAGGATCACGAATTTGCTTGAATGTGTGTTTACTTTGAGCATTGCATATGCACTTAGGTGGAGAGTAACCCATTTAGGGTGATTCCACTATTGGGCATTAGCTCACCCTGTCGAGGGAATTATATTATTTCAGGTACAGGGAGCGCACGAGGAGATGGCTCATCCTAGAGGCCGAGTTTGAGAAGAAAGCCGGGGTGTGGCTTTGGTGTTGTATGATGTAGTACATGTATTAGAATTCTAGAATTTAATATATACAAAGAAAGAACTTGAAATTTTTGGAACTATTGTATAGTTGGTGTATATTAAGGAGTATTGTGTATGGGCCCAAGTGGCCTTTTACTCATAAGGCGATTATACTGATTGTTTTGGGACAAAGAAAACTCCTGCAGAGCTCCCGCACAAAGGAGACTCGCCCGATTTTCATGAGATGTTGGGTCACCCGACATTCGCTGAAGTGTTTCCGGGTTGACGGGTAGTCAATGGACCCCTGATTTAGGGGCCGCGCCCAGGATCGCAGCCTAGGTATACGAATACCTAGGAAGCTTCGTTTGGCATCCATCACCACTCGTGGTTCAATGTAGAGTTAGGTATGTTATTACCTAGGAAGGCGGATAAACTAGAACACCGCATGTGTGTGTTTTGTGTGTGATCATGTGATAGTTGATGAATTGTTGTGTGAAGAAATATGTATACATGGATTGTTATGTGTTGTGTGAAATGTGCTTAGTGATTAGCATATTTATTGTGGTTAGAAAAATTATTCTAGAGTTTTTGGCAGTGGTGGTAAAATTCTGAACAAGGAGAAGAAATAAAATAAAATTGAATGAATTTATTTGGGTTATTGGAAAATGAAAAAAAAAATAGTGAAGAAAAAATATTTCTAAGGTTTTGCGCTTGAAAACTCGAAGAAAATCGAATAAATAAATTTTTATAAATTTATTTGAGTATTCCGAAATGAGAAAAATATCGATATATATTTTTTTGGTATTTCCGCTGGCTAGAAGAAATGAAAAAAAAAAAAGGGAAGAAAACGAAAAAAATGGTGCGTAAATTTTGTTGAGTTGATCGCTTCAATCAGGTCACAATACAATGGAAATCAGACTGTGACACAAACAGCCCAGGGCTTAAACGGTCAGGTTATGTTGCAATACAACAATCAGATAGACAAGGGCTGCGCGAGGCCGGGAAGTGTATTGAAATAGGAAAATCGTATTGCAACCTTAGGAATGTGTTTATGGTTTTGTATTGCAAGAGGAGGTCGCTGAGAAATTGTATTGCTATACAATGGACGTATTGTGACTGGGGCTAGCGAATGGGCATTGTATCGCGATGGCGGAGCCGTTTCACGACACGACCGTTGGCGCCGCGGCGCCGTCACGATACGGCCATCGTGACTCATGACACGACGTCTGGTGCTCATGATAACGCTTCGCAGGGGCGCGGAATCCGCGCTGCGCGGGCACGCCATAGGCGCTCGTGCGCGTCGCGATATCGTCACCGTGCCAATGATACGGTCGCCAGGCCGCGACACGGCGCCGGGGACTCCACGATATCGCCATGTGCGCATCGCCCAGGCGTGCTTGTGCCAGGTCGGGCATGTTACCGGGTCACTGGTCAGGTGTGTGCACACCGTGCACTGATCTGCCGCACCAAGATCAAGTCGAGTCATCAGCTTGGGACACTGCTCATGGACACTGCTCTCATCACAAAAATTTTTTGAAAAATAAATTTAATTAAATAAAATAAAATAAAATAAAATCAATTAAAAATGAGATGTACCTTGGAAAATGAAATTTTCAAAAATAGAATTTTTGTGAATAAAATTGATTTGAGATGTGAAATAAATTGTCTCGCATTGCATTTAAATATAGGGACATAGAATATGAACGATATTCTGAGTATGAATAGTGTCTCGAGGCTGTGTTTATGCCTTAGAGATATCGCATTATATTTAACTTGCCATTTAAACTGTGTAGATGGCTAGTCGAGGACGAGGACGTAGAGGGCGTCCACGAGGTAATCGGACAGCACCACCGCATTTGATAAGCGTGCCTTTGCAGGCCGTAGGCCAGGGGTGGCAGCTATAGCACAGGCTGGTATGGTAGGTAGTCAGGGAGGTCCTAGTAACCTCTAGAGGTTTAGGGCGCATCATCCTCCGACATTCATAGGGGGAGGAGATCCGATGGTGGTAGACCATTGGTCTGGGCGTGTGCTGAGAAAGTGTTGTGAGGGCCATGGAATTACCTCCGACGCCACTGCAGGATCGACTAGCTGTGTTCCAAAGTGGGAGGGTGAGGCCCAAGTATGGTGGAAATGGGCAAGGACCTCTAGAGACTTAAAGGTTATGACATGGGCAGCTCTTGCTTAGCTCATGAGTACTTTCTAGGATACCGGCGAGGCATGCTAAGGCTTAGGAGTTCCTAGAGTCAAGGTGGGTGATGACCGTGATGGATTGGTGGCCAGTTCACAGAGTTAGCCCGGGATGAGCCGATGATTACGTACTACAGACATGGCCAAGGTTAGAGATTTGAGAATGGGGCCAAAGTTGTCCATTCAAGCGTGGATTGTAGGACCCTCGCCACAAGACATGGACTCATGGTCGGGATGCCTTGACCATAGAGAGAGAGATAGAGGATGCTCGGAGCACTCGGGATGCAAGTGTTAGTAGCAAGAGGAAGGAGAGTCAATCTTCTTCCAGTTCAGGAAAGAGGCAGAGAGCTTCTAGTTCACGAGGGTTCCAAAGTCGCGGCCATCCGGGCCTGGGACAGATGAGAGTTACCGGTCAGGCAAGGTAGATGATGTGCTACCATTGTTAGCAGCCTGGACACATGAGAGGGATCGCCTTAGAGTATGCGGATCCTAAGGTTTCGTGGATAGCACAACCTCCCACTGGTAGGACAGAGAGATACAAGACATTCCTCCACAGCTTGGTGCTGAGGAGCGCTTCAGCCAGGAGCTGGCACGGGCACCTCCCCGCTTGGCAGGTGTCCCTGAGAGGCCAAGTTGCGGGTCGTAGCAAAGGACGAGTCTACAGCAGACATCGCGGTTCGGGCGTGTCTATGCAGAGCGCACCGCAGCTTCAGTCAACGGATCGCCGCTATATTGCACGTTTTGCTATCTCGCCATTGGCAAGAGTGTTATTTTGATTCCCTAGTGCTTCACATTCATTCATTGCCGTACGCTTGCGATAGAGTCGGCAGAGGTCGAGACCTTAAAGCAAATTCTCAGATGTGAGTTCCCCCTTGTGGATTAGGGCGAGAGTAGGGATGATATGTCGAGGTTGCGAGCTGGAGATCTCAAGGACTCTACTCATAGTGGACCTGAGGATCATGGACATGTCGGATCAAGGTCATCCTCGGATGGATCAAGCAATGTACTTAAGGTTGTTATCGATCAGAGCGCAGTGAGGGTTACCGGCTACACGCAGGATCTGCACTCGTGGTGGTATTTCAAGTGACAAGCATGATATTTTACCCCAGACAAAGGTACGAGTCCGTGTCGTGGATAGTTAGCGGGCTGGTCGTAAGCCTTACTTCCCAGAGTGACGAGGTGAGACCGGACTTCAGATCTACCTCGAGTAGCTCATGATAGCGATGCCTGCATTTAGCTACCCGGACTACTCCATGAGGGTTGCGGTGACTTTGGTATTGAGTTACACCTGGCATCACCCATCTCTATGACTCCACATAGGATGGCACCAAGAGTTTGTGGAACTCGCAGCCCAGCCATGTGGAGTTATCGACAAGGGGTTCATTAGAACGAAAGACTTCACCATGGCGCGCCCGGTCTATTTCACAAGAAGAAGACAAGACCCTTCAACTATGCATTGATTACCATACAGTTAAACAGTGGTTACGATCAAGAATCAAATTCCATTACCAGATTGACGATTTGTTTGATCAGTTGAGAGGAGCGAGTCTACTTCCAAGATAGACTCGTGACCGTTACTATCACCAGGGTTAGGAGATAGATATCCCTAAGACAAGCCAAGTAGACGTATTATAGGCACTTTGAGTTTACGGTGATGCCCTTTTGATTGACGAATGCGCCAAATAAGTATTCATGGATCTCATGCATGTGGTGTTCCAACCCTATCTAGATCGCTTTGTCGTAGTCTTTGAGATGATATCCGATCTACTCCCAATGAGCGGAGCATGAGTATCACTGAGGATTGTTTGATAATTGGTTGAGACCATCACCAGAGACGCTAAGTCTGCAGTGCCGGCTTTGGCCATCGAGGTGAGATTTTGGGACACGCAAAGTTAGCATCAGAGGCCGCCGACCTACGTAAGGTCGAGGTCGATGAGTTGGGAGACCGTCGCCTCGGGAGGCTATAGTTTTCGGGATTACGTACACAGATATCTGATTGAGATTTGTCGATAGGCAAACACAATTTATGATAAGGTTGACCCGAAGGAGGTCAAGTTTGATCAGGATGACTAATGAGGAAAGCACTCCAAAGAGTTGGAGGAGATTTACTTCAGCTCCCATCTCGACAGTCCCGCATAGGACAGGGGTACACAGCTAGATTGTGATGCCTTCAGGGCCCGTGGACCGATGTTTTCTGATGCACCAGGAGGGTAATAGCTATGGTTCCATCGCTGAAGAATCAGAGCAAAATTACCCCACACACGATACGGAGCCGGGCGTAGTCTTCGCCAGAGGCCACGGGCGCCACCGCCATACGGCAGGAGTTCGAGGTGCACATGCACCATAAAGTCCAAGTATCTTCACGCAGTCGGGACCTCACATGAGGCAACGCGAGATGGATGGAGTTCCTAAAGGATTATGACTTCACTCTGCATTACCATCCTCGGTAAGGCAAATGTCGTGGCTCGATGCACTACTGAACTCACAGTGGAGTATCGTGGATACAAGATAGCTTCCTGAGTGGTCGATGCTCGGACTCCGTTGACGCTTAGGGCTACAAGACGTACGAAAGCATTACAGGTACGCTGGGGAGTTTAGTGGCTACAATTCATCTCTATTGAGCAGAGGATTGAGTCCTAGTGGCAGGATCGAGAGATAGCGCCCATCAAGGATCTGCATAGCCGTACAAGCGACGAGGGCTAAAGCATCCACAATGCATGGTAGTTCTCTCTCGTGATAGAGGACCGCAGTGGCTCCCCATTGCACGCATTTGAGAGAGGAGATTCTCAGGAGTTTCACCGGCCGACGGCTATGCATCCAGTGACACGGATGTACCAAGATCTTCACGCCGCATTGGCCGAGCAAGATGAAAAGACACATGTGGACTTCAGGCGACGACGCCTTACGGCCGCAGGTTAAGGCCGAGCACCGGCCGCCAGGCTACTCCGCCATTGGAGGTATCGGTGCGGGAAGTGGGAGCACGCCACGCATGGATTTTGTGACCCACTTTTCCATGGACACCGCTGGAGACATGACGCGTATGGGCGATAGCGGACTCGGCCAAGAAGCTCAAGATATTTTTCTAGCCGTATGATGACCTCATCGAGATTCCCCGCCTGGGCTGTATATTCGAGAGATAGTCCGGCTACATGGAGTACTAGTATCCATAATGTCGGATAGGGACCCGAGATTTACGACACACTTTTGGAAGAGTTTCCAAAAGGCTATAGGCACACTACGACCATGAGACAACCTTTCCACCTCACCGAGAGGACTATACTGTGTAAAGAAGAGGACATGCTGCGAGCATGTGTACTGGGTCATTAGGGTAGTTGGGAAGAGCACTTGCTCTTAGTGGAATTCGCCTATAACAACAGTTATCAGGTGAGTATACAAATGGCACCATATGAGTCATTGTAATGAGGCCATGGTGGGTCACCATATGTTGGACCGAGGCGGAGAGAGCTCCATCACTGACTCGATATGATTAGAGACACCCCGAAGGTGAGCTTGACGACAACGCCTCTAACGGCTCGTGAGCCACGTAAGAGCTGCGCGATGTACAACGCGACCTCGAGTTCGAGGTCGGGATCATGTCTTCACAAGATGCCAGAGTGAGCACAAAGTCTGGCGTGAAGCTATCGCGAGATTTATTGAGCCCTCGAGATACTCGGAGGCACCGTTGCATACCCACACACACTCGATGGCTCTGGCGTCCGTTTGTATTTCACGCCTCCATGCTCCTGGCATACCCGATCCAACCCTCAATGCGGGTGGATTGTGTGACGACGAGGTTGACACCGATGGGACCTGGTGAGGGACCGCAGCATTTTGATAGCCGCGGATCGTGTTTATGACGCTAAGACCCGTGGCTAGTGAGGGTACTATGACCCGACTATGGAGTGATGTAGACAACGCGGGGAGCGCGAGGACGATGCCGGGCCACCTATCCCTTCTTGTTTAGGATGAAGGTATGTAGTTTAGTCGTTTAATATCAGAAATGACGAGTTTACATTCATGGTATTGTGCAATTGGTGGCTATGCATGTGCGTGATTGTACTTTCCGTAATTTCTAGACGAAATTCCTTATAAGGAGGGGAGAATGTAAGACCCGAGAAAATTCAACTTTCTCAAAAAGGGTAAAATCTTAATTTCGGTCAAAACCCGAAATTTTTCTAGATCTCGGATGATGAAACGGATTTCACCATTGGAATAGTCTAGCGAAATCTAGCTAACGCGTCGAATTTCGTCGAATTCCGAGATAGTCGGGATTTGCAAGTTTTTCGAGGCACAGAGTATCGGGTGCCGTAAAAAGATGTTTGATGTGACAAAAGTCACATATAACATGTACTCATGTGACACATGTTGCATGAGTAGAGAAATGATGGAACAGACGTCGAGAGATTGTGCTAATGTGGTCAAAATCCAAGCTAGTGGACATGATCGGGTATTATGTGATTTTTAAATGATAATGGGACAAAAAAATCAACAGTGTCTCTTCTCCTAAATGAAAGGAGGCAAAACGCAGAATGGGTAAAGAGAGGCGGGTTTGTTTGAATATTTTAGAGAGAGAAGGAGCAACTTCTCTCTAAGATCCCGGGCGATCGGACAGTCGGAATTCTTCGGGCTAAGAAGGAAAGTTGTTCATCATGCAGGCAGTAATGAGCATCTCGTTCGGGGAGTTTTCACAAACTCCATGAGGCAGGGTTTTGATCCCATTGTCACTTTGATTTAAGAGCTTTGTTGATGTTTCGGTTGGGTTGAGGCCTTGAACCGCCGTTTGATCGGTCCCAAATCTTGGAACCGAATTGTTGTAATTTTTGAAGTCTAAATTGTACAAATCCGTGGATCGTGTTAGGGCTGTTGATGTTTATTTACAAACAAGAAAGAACTGTATTGTGATGTACATCGGAAATGGCTGCCATCTCTGTCACTAAGTAGAACTATGTTTATAGATATCGAACAAAGAAACTGAGGGGTTTTATCAAGCCACATGAATAGTGTTCACTAAATTTTTTGAGAAAACAGGTTTGGTTGAGAATTCAACCAATTTGTTTCAGATTAATTAGCCCACTGAGCTATAATTTTCGTGGAATGGATTGTGAAATTGGCATAGCATGTTTGTGTGTGATTAAATTATGTAAATGTATATCATGATATATATATATTTGTATGTGTTATATAAATTGTATTGAATTGGCATCATGCATTCCATACGCACTGTAAGCACCCTGTAACAATAGAGTGGGAGCGACGAGGGTGGTTTGATCTATAAGAATTGTTTCTGAGAGTCGACTAATAATAATAATTATCTAAGTGTGTCTATTATAATAGTTGAGGGTAGTCCATATAAAATATCAATTGGCTCGAGTCGGCCCAATTGATATACATCGGAGGGTTCACTAAATAGAACATCAGAGTCAACCCACTACTTATATCTGAGGCCTGTCTAAGGCTAAAAAACAAATACCTTTGTTTTGAAAATAATGCTTCACACATGGCTTAGGCAAGTGTGAGGGAGCTCCAGTGAGGACTCGTGACATGGGTTGGTCACTTAGACATTCAAGTAGGATCGAATTTGCTTGAATGTGTGTTTACTGAGCATTGCATATGCACTTAAAGCGGAGAGTAACCCATTTAGTGGTGATTCCATCACTGAATTAGCCTACCCTGTCGAGGGAATTATACTATTTCAGGTACAGGGAGTGCACGAGGAGACGGCTCATCCTAGCATTCGAGTTTGGAGTAAAGAAAGTCGGTGTGGCTTATGTTGTATGATAGTATAGAGACAGAATTCTAGAATTTTAATATATGTTGTAAAAGAGTAAACTTTAACTCTTGTCTGAATGTATATAATGTATATATTGATGAGCATTGAGTATGTTCTGTGCTGTGGCTGATTTTACTTTATGTTATGTATTATATTGATTGTTTGGGATAGTTGTTCTTGGGTAGAGCTCCCTGTAATAAAGCAGATTCCTCGCTCGATTTTCATGAGAGATGTCGGGTCACCCGACATTCACAAGTGTTTCCGCGGGTTGACGAGTAGTCAACGGACCCCTGGGATTTGAAGTGTCATAAATAGTGCTATTTTGAGCCTTGTATAATGCAGGTTTTAAACACTTTTTGTGTACTAATCGACTTTACCCAATTGATACATCGGGTCCCGGCTCACATCGATCACATTTTGTAGTTCTATTGTTGTAGTTTTGCGTGTCAAATGCCTCGGTTATCTCAATCCGATTCAAACACGATGAACCCGAGCCGACCCAAGATGCATGATTGAATCGCAGGAAATTTGGAGGAAAATTATCGAAGAAAGAAAAAGCAAAGTCAGAAATGTAGACAAAAAATCGGGTAACTCGCACTAAGTAGGTTGCGAATTTTCGCAACCTGCGAAATTTCGCAACACTGCTCACCTGTGCATTGACTGCTTTTTAACCCACCTTTTTTATGGTTTTATATAAGCTTGCCCTCATGTAATTTTTTGTTCTTTAGTACACTTTTGTAATTTCCTTTTATACCGAAAGCATCTATAGGGGCTTCGCTTTGCTTCAGAATCAAATCAACTTTTCCCCATCAATCAATCAAAGGAAGCTTTAAGTACCTAAGTCTCTCTTCCTCTCCCGGTTTTGTGATTTTCCTCATTTTCTTATTTTTGCATTTTCACTAGCTAAACACCCTTGATGATGACAAATCAAGGGGATCGCTAAACCCCGATCCTTGAAGGGGAAGGCCATCAGGTGCTGGTTTTCAGTTTAATTTCATGTTCTCATGCTCTCTATGTATGCATTAAGGTATTTATGCTCCCGCTTCACCTTAGGTTAGATCTCTTAGGTATGCCTCTCATGTGTATTTAAGTAAGTTTTCTTTGGGTTCAATGGATACTTTCAATAGATCCACTGATGCCCATGACACTTATTAGTGTGCATTATGGTGGTAGGTTTTTCGAGGCATGTTCACCGTTAGGGACATTTATGCCCAATCAAATGCCATATTTCAAGAGGAAAACTTTAAGGGTTTAGGTTTTAAAGTTAAATGGATATTTGGTTTGGGAAATGACTATATGTCATGATCTCCAACACAAGGAAAAAGACCTGAGGACATGTTGGTTAACTTAGAACCCTAAGCCCAGTGGCCCGAGACTTCAAGGAATTCTTTTTAACTTTTTACTTCAAGTTATTTCCAGTTTTCAACCATTCACCCACACTGTTTTTCTCAAACCCTAAAAATCCAACGAGAAAACACCATTTTCAATGCACTGTAACTCTTCTCTCATGAAGAACCATCCTGTTCGACTCCAGAGCTACTATATCATAGTAGCTGTTACACTAAGAGGTAGGAATCCTAGGATATAAATTTTGTTGATTCCGAACACCTACTTGGCATAAACGAATCAGTCTACTATCTCGATCTCTGTCCACTACACATTCTTCTTACATTCTTCGATGGATTTTTTTGACAAAGACATAGAGAAAGAGGGAGAATGTTGGGTTTGAGATTGTCCATATCTTTGTTCGAAGGGTTCTATAAGAAGATAACATCTTCAGAGTTCGAGGTTGATGCGATTTGAAAAATTAGAGGTGAAGTCCCTGGTAGGACCAAGAAGTAGTTCGGACTAAGGCAACCCTATGCTGTAGGGACATGCCAACGATGAGAACCAACTAGAAGCAGAGGAAAATGCATGCACATGAGTCCGCTTAGTCGGAGGTCGCAGGTACTGGGGAGCAAGTAACCTATGGGCCTGAGATCTTTTAGGCTTAAGTAAAGATCAAGTCAAGATCATTTAGGCAAGCTGATAAAGATCAAATCAAGAAGATTGGATCTTCTAGGCTATCAAAACCAAAATCGAATCAAACAGAAATATCTTCATTTTGAAGAGGATTCGCAGCAAGTTTCTATTTCCGTGCGATACTACAAAGCATTTATAATTCCGGGGCGTAGTTCGGGAGTCATAGTAGGATAATGATCTAACCTTATCTAGTCTTCCATAACCCAATATACAAGGCTATATAATTGGGACTTTGGAAGATGCTCACTACGGATTTTTTGGGGATAGAGCTTGAAGAAGAACAAGCGAAGTCTCTAACGTAATGAAAGATAAGTAATATTTCAAGATAATGTATTGTAGCAGAAGTTTCACCCTAGTGAAAGATGATGTTCTTTATATTCTTCACCTTTTATTGATGTATTGTGGGGAATGAGTTTGTGATGCGATTAAGAGGGGAACAGAGGGAGTCCATTCTAAATTCCACTAGGGGTGATTAGGTGTCAAGAAGGGTCGTGGTTAGAGAGAGAGTCTTGTACCATATAAGACTAATTGTAACCTTGAATTAAATAAGCAAGTCCTAGGCCCCCGGGCAAATACCGTATGTAGGCGCTACTAAACCATAAAAGTTTGTGTGCCTTACTTTATTGAAATTATTTATATCTGATTTACACACACTCGGTTGACCAAGTAGAGTCTGGATGCACAAGAATAAGGTCTGAACTACACCATAGTTCAAACATCAAGAACGGTGGTCAAGAACACACCCATCAGAGGTCCACAACAACAAACAATAATAATATGCAATCCCCATTCTACCCCATTCTACCATGTTTTACTTTTCTAGAGACTGGAAACTAGAAAAAAAATTATAAATGGTTTTCTCATTTAATCACAAATTAACTATCCCACGTATAGGTATCGTATGTTTGATATCTGGGCATCTCTTTCTTCTAATTTTTAACTTATTGTTATATTTTTTTTCATTCCTTTCCTTGATAATGCCCATTTGTCTTATGTGTTTGTTTGTATATATTTTTTTAAACTTTTTTTTTTATCTTATTGTTAACTCTGTAAAATATTAAAATTAAAATTTTCAATTGATAGGGTACTCAATCATTATAAATTATTTGAAACTATCATAATTAGAAACTATTAAAATTCTCGACAAACACTCTAGCTCTAATATAATTTTATTAACCTAGAATAGTAGAAAACAATGTGACTCTTGTTAGATTAATTTATTAATTATGGATTAAGCATAATCATATTACAATTTTTATTGTGTAATTATACATATTAATTATGGACCATTTATGAGATGGTTTAATTTTAATTAGTTATGGGCTCATAGTTCTATCTTCTCCCTTGCTTTGGTAAGCCCATTTGACCAAAGCCCAATTGTTCCCTTGTGCTGTATATATATAAGTAAATAGAGTTATAGAATTTGACAAGGGTTTGGTAGAACACACTTTGGGGAGAAGGAAAAAACTATCTTCAACCATAACTTTTCTCATATTTCATCCCTTGTAGATGGTAGACAAATGGCTAATAATTTACATCCATACTGGGTATGTTTTCTACCCAATAAGAATTTATATGCTTCATTGTTTCAATAAAATTATTATTTTGTAATGTATTTATTGAGTCTTTGATTATTGATCAATTTTTGATCAATAAATACCTTGAATGACCAAAGATTCTAACAATTGGTAATGCAGCAACTTTAATTGATATTAAAGTCGCCAATTTTTTTTCTTTTTCGTATTTTCGAAGCCTTTTCTCGCTTTTTCTGCGCTTTTTGGTTTTGTTTTCTGCATTCTTCCTTGTGCTCATCCAAAAAATTATGATGTGCTGATTCAAAAAATTGTCATATAAAAAACATGTCAATTTGATTGACAATGACAAAATGCCAGGATTTTTCAAGCAAATATTTTTATTACATGAGGTGGTTGAATCTTTTGGAAATCCGTACACAATAGCATTGGATGAAATATATTTTTCATTTGTTTATTAAATTCAAATCATGTAACAAAATAATTGAAATAAGGAAAAAATTTTGTTTGTTTCTTTTTATATGATTTCTGGCAAATCTTATGGGAATAGGGATTAAACTCCTTTTATTTTTTATTTATTCCTTTGTTCCATTTATTGTTGGTAGGTTTCTAGAAAGAAATATAATAAAATATTCTCCTATTTTGTTTATTATTTTCATGTTTTTGAGGATTTTTTATGGGGGTATTTTTGAAGCCACACTTTATGTTTTTGCCCCCATTTTTTGTTTTCTATCCCATTAAACACTAAATTTGGTTATGGAACAAAAATCAAAATTTTACCCAATTTTGCAATTCCACTAGTTGTTTCACATATCATTTCAAGAATTTATGTTTATGCTATTTGGAGATTTATAGCATAATGTTGTGAATAAAATTTTTTTCTTGTACTTGGGTAAATTTGAGAAATATTGAATTAAGAACTTGTCTCTGTGAGTTTGAGCATGTTGATATTCTGGAATTCGATTTCAAGAATCAGAATTCTCCGGCTTTGCTCATCAATTTTTCTAAGATCCATAAGGATAGTGAAGTTGTCCTATCTATGACTTGATATTCGTAGGATGCTTAGTTTGCGGTTAGGATTTACTAAGTGTCATGAATCGCACAATTTTACTACCCGTGGGAAATTGATCATCATGATGACTAGTGAATCGCTTGCCCTTGTATTGGTCTTTTGCATTTTATAGACTCTTAGCATTTAGCGACCACTTTTGTGGGTCATCGGTAAGTCAAGAATCGGTGCAATTTTCATGTCTTTGTTTTATATGTATTTTTAACATTTCTCTCTTGTTGTTCTTCAACTGAGTTTTCCTCTATTCTCTCGCTATCACTTAAAACTTAATGACTAATTACAAACAATGGGTTGAATCTTCATGATGAATTTGGATAATTATAAACCGAACTTCGCCTGAAAGTTGGTAAGCCTCTAAAACCCACTGCTGAGAGTCTTGCCAATGAGAAGAACGTCTATGAGGATTGGGAATATTACAATAGTTGTTGTTTGATGATCATGGAGAATCATATGGAGGATTCCATTTATGCAAGCATTCCTAAGATCGAGAATGTAAAAGAGTTCTTGTATGCTATTAACAAGAAATATACAAGGTTTTCAAAAACTGAGAAAAATGAGCTATCTGATAAAACGTGAATGTTTGTTTGGAATCCAATGCCACTGATGTGTCATTTGGATAATTGCGGTTGGGGATAGTTGTGTTACTCATTCACACTTGCAAATTCTATACAAGTGGTGATAAGAAGAAGTCAAAACTAGTTTGGAGCAATATGTGTACATAGAGGTTACAAGAGTCCAAGCGATTTTCCTGAGTTGTTAGATTACAACTTAGTACAAGAATTTTTTTTGAATTATGGGATGTGCATACATAATTCGATAAGGAGAAATTTGATATCAGCATCTATTTAGGATAGACGACTGATATAGTTTTTTTGGAGTTGGAAAATTAAATCAGAAGAAGATTCACTATTGATTGGCACCAGAGTACTTTGTGGAAATCTTTAAAGATTAGAGTTGTCTGCTTTGCCTTATGTTTCTACTACCCTTACTGTTAATACTACTAGTAGCTCCAAACGTTTGAGATTGAATGAAAAGTCTTATATTCGTTGGCACAAATGTCTGCATCATATTTCCAGAAAGAAAATGGAGAAATTAATCAAGGATGAGATTCTTCCAGATCTTGATTTCTCAGATTTTTATACTTATGTAGACTGCATCAGTAAATTAACCACTGTGTTAGAATGCCAAGGTTGATAGGATGCACCGAGTTGCTTGGGGTTATTCATATAGATATTTGTGGGCCATTCACCTTTCTTTACAAGATAAGGTGATGAGTCCTAAACTCATATATTTTTGAATATCCATTTTTCTTGCATTTTTTCAGAAGTTTATGATTCATTTTAATTTAGAATTATGGTATTATCACCAACTTTGTGTTTTGTAGGTTCTGAATGTAAAAGAAACTAATCCAGTAAGAAAAGCAATAAAATCAAGCAAGGCGTAAATGTTTGAACAAACAATGTATGTCAGAACAATGACAAAGATGAGCTAAAGCTGTGGTTAAAGATTGTCGTATGACATTTCACAACTTTGTCAGGACATAATTTGAGAAGGATTGAAAGAGAAATGTTGCAAAAAGGAAATGAATATTATGAAGCATAATGAAAATCAAAAGACAGAACTATGTCGAGACAATGGATTTTTATGTTGCGACATCAGCTTGAAAAGTTCCCTCGAAAAAAAATGTCAGAATTATGGCGTCGTTGTCGACTGATCTAGTTCTTGGTAGCTACCTCAGAAATTTGTCCATTAAGTTTTTAGCCCCATTTCCAGGGACTGAATAGTCCTAAGTGACAGGAATTTGCTATATAGAATTAAGGTCTAACAAGTATTTCGCACCATTGTCGAGACCTGTCTAGTTCTTGGTAGCTATGTCATAAATTTGTCCAACAAGCTTTTTACACCGTTTCCGAGGACTGAATAATCCTAGGTAGAAGTGACAAGATTTTTGTATATAGAATTAAGGTCTAACAAGAATAGAAGATAGAAGGCAAGAAGAATGTCGCGACATTCTTTTGCTTTGTTGTGACAAAGATCATTGCAGATGACAGTAAAGTTTTGTTAAGACATTCGAACTCGTGTCATGACATAAAGAACTGAAGAGGGAAGGATAAATGTTGCGATAGAAAAGATTAAATAAACAAGTCATTGTTATCGTGATTTAGTATCGATGTTATGGTCAAACATTTCAAAGAATGGATGTCTAAGGCATGAAAGAATGTCGCGACATTTCTAATCTATGTCATGACATAAAGTTCAAAAGGTAGTAGTGCAAGGCAAGAAAGCTATGTCATGACAGTAGATGTTTTATGTCATGACAATCACAACATAGTGTTGATGTGGAACTCCTATCGACACGTGTTCTATTATCGCGACAAAGTCAGAAGTACTACAGAAGAAATATCTTGACATAGAAATTTATTTGTCAAGAATACAAACAAAAAGGACAGTGGAAAACATTTGTTGCACTATGTTTTATGTCACGGCATATCGCTCAATTATTAACACTACAAGGGATGAAAGAAATGTCTTCACAAGTATACTTATGTCGCAACAATCATAAGACGGAATGTGCAACCAGCCCGACGTGACATTTTCAAAGCATGTGTTTAATACACAAAGAAAAAGGCATTTAACACTATTATCGCGACATAACATTGCAAGCCACAACAAAGTTGGAGGACAAAAATAGCCATAATGTTCCTAAGTAAAGTCGCTAACTGAGCGCTTTTTGGGAATCTGACAATTTTAGCCTCTAATCATGTCTCACATCCGGTAGAATAGAAAGTCTCCTTTGTATATTATTTTTATTTTTATTTTTATTTTTCGATTTATTACGATTTAGCTTTAAAGCTTACCTTTTAGTTAGTATTTTCTTTGGATTTGAGCAGTGATATGGGATGAAGTTTTGAGCTGGGCTCATTGTAAAAATTAGGTTTTCATTAGGTACTGATTTAAATGGAATTTGAAATTTTTTTGGAGTTCATTTATTTCAGTTAGCTTGCAATTTCAGTTAATTTTCCTGATCAGTTAGTCATTGTTATTTGGAATCCGGTATTGAAAGACTAAGCCCTTCGGGGAATGGACTATGTTAGTTATCAGCCTTATGCGCAACTTAAAAAGAATCAGTCGAAGTTAGAAGTCTTGAATTTATCTAATCATGTTTTTTTGAAATTCATTATCTTTAATATTAGTAGCTTATACCAGAAGAGGGTGTGATCTTGCTTTCTTTGATTTCCTAGGAGGCTCTTGAGGACACAGATGGAGACTTGATAGTATAGAGTAGTTACTTTGGGGTATGCTAGGACTTAATATTATGGAACTAATGAACTCGAAGATTACTCTAATAGATCACTAATTTACTCATGGTGTGAAGATTAGTTAGTTGATGCATGAAGTGAATGATTAGAGTTTCTCCTCCAGAGATGGAATGATCTTGATCCCATGTTAGCTTAGATCTAATCAAGAAGATAGAGAGTTTACTCAAATTCGAATGATGAAATACTAATTAGATTGGAAAAGGCTTGCATTGTCCTGTCTATGGGGCAGAATTCTTCGCCTCCTAGGAATAGGTGTGAAGCACTTGAACAAACACCGCTTCTAGAAAGATATTATATCCTACAAGCTAGTAACCATTTAGAATTTCATGTGTCCGGGAAGGAAATGGTTATCTAATTAGTGAAATGTATAGTATGAGGAATACAAACTAATGCTAATTGCATCTTTTGACAAGTTCAGATTAAACCAATGGTTGAACTATGTTATAGAATGATGCCAAAATTAATAATTATGCATTACTATTTCCCCAAAGGTTAACTTTATTCAATGAACTTCAATTCTAATTCATTTTGAATTTTTGTTATAGTTATAGAATTTTAATCATACTATTCTTTTTCTTTAGTTGTTCAAAATCAATTTTGTACTTTCAAGTTCAAATAGTAAGGATCTTGAGTAGTAAGGGTAATTGATCTTTAGATCTCTCATCAATCTTCGTGGGAATGATATCTAGACTTAAAATCCACTTTTATTACTTGTATGACCTGTGCACTTATAGAGAATTAAACCTAATATAAATTTGCATTATTACATACACATCTATTAAAAAAATTTCTTATAATTTTTAGTCAGACAACAAGATTTTGGAATTCCTGTTGAGGATTGAATAGTCCTGGTAGTAATTTTAGATATTGGTTGTAGTTTTATGGTCTACTTTAATAAAATCAGAATATATTAATTAAGTTTTTTACACCATTGCAGGGACCGAATAGTTCTGTGCAACAGCGGTTTAAATTTGGTATATATCGACTAGGTATGTTAACAAGTTTATGGCTTGTGTTGTTGAGAATTAAACAATAGTCTTCTGGTAGTCGTGTTAAATTTGACAATCAAGTTTTTGGCCCCGTTGTCGGAGATTTGAAAGAAGAATTTAAATATCAATATTCCAACCAAAGAGAGAATTGCTAGTTTGGACATTTTTCTCCGTTTTATCAAAAATTTCAGAAAATTTACAAAAATAGTTTTAACTACAGTAGTTGAGTAAGCTACTGAAAATGTTTTATGAGCTTAAATTCATATAGCTGTTTTCCACTGATTTCATTTGATCTTAGTGTGTTTCCATTTCAAGAAGATCTTACATGCATAGAAAACCAAAAGCAAGACTGGTCGCTGGGATGATAGAATCGGAGAGGACACTAAGAAATCTAAAGAAAGTTAGAAGTGTTGGAACTGCCAGCTATGGCGTAATTGGTAGAGGTACAACAAAAATACTCAAGCAGAATAAATGTAGAGGCCTTAGAGGCAAAGATTTTTGGAGAATTTCTGGAGGCTAGTAATTAGAGATGAATATTCTACTGTGAAACAACCTGCCATAAAGGCCAACAATTTTGAGTTAAAGGCAACTTTGATCACAATGGTGCATCAACATCAATATAATAGCCATCCTAGTGAAGACCCCAATGAGCATATGGGAAGATTTATGAGGATGGAAAATATAGTAAAGCTAAATAGGGTGAGACCTGAGGTGATCAAGTTGCAACTCTTCCCTTTTTCATTGAGAGATGTGGCAACCACTTGGTTTGAATCACTACCTTATTGATCAATGAACAATTGGGAAGAGTTGGTGGAGGCTTACATGAGTAGATTCTTCCCTCCTACCCTAACTTCAGAAAGGAGAAACTACAGCAACAGCAGAGACATGAAAGTCTCTATAATGCATGGAAGAGATATAAAAGATTATTGAAAATATGCTCACGCATGGAATAGGATTTGACTACTCAAATGGACATCTTTACACTCATGAATCCAGCACCTCTAAAGGCATAATTGATGCAGCCTGTATGGAGCATTCAAGAGGAATAAAGGTTGAAGAGGCAAGATGGTTGATCAAGATCAGCAAAAGCAACTATAGAGCTCCATCTGAGATAGAGTTGAATAGGATGACTGCCATAGAAGCCAAACTTGATGCATTGATGAACAAACTGGGAAAACAAGAAAGAATAATGCATTCAGCACGTGAAGTGGGAGCAGTGGAAGGAAATGAGCAGAAAAGTAATGCTAATGAGGGACTAGCCCATGAGGGTCCCTACCAGGTTGAGGAGGCTCAATTTGTCAATGGCAATAGAAGCTACAACTTTAAGCTAAACCTCAACCTGCCAACCCGATATTAATATCAAAGACAAGGAACCATGAGACTTTCATACGAGCGGAGCATAGAAAGGTCCAAGACCAGTGTAGAATTTTCAACAACAGTATGCTCCACATGGTTCCAAGGACACAACAACAAACAAGTCGTGAGAGGTATGAATCTAGGGATATGTTGAGATCTTGAACCAAAGATTCAAATGTTGGCATTCATAGAGAGAGACAGAGGTCAATATTCATGAGCAAAGTTGTTGAATATTCATGAGCGTAAATTCTGCTGAGCTGAAGATTTCGCTAAACACAAAATGTGTTTGAAGGCAACACTAATGCTTTCTAAAAATCGAGACATAAGTAGGGCAAATTCGGCCCTCAAAATGCGTAGAACTACCCAAGGATGCCTTCCAAATGATACAAAGAAGAACTTAAGGAGTGGATGATAAGAAAGACTAAAGGAAGAGAAAGAAGAAACTAGAAAATATACCAAGTTCAGTAGTTCTTAATTAGCTGAAGAAAATGAGAAAGAAGAGGTGCAGATTGAGCAGCAAGTGAAGAAATGAGAATTGAAAAAGAAAGAGGAAATGCTAGCCTACATGCTTGTTATTCCATTCCCTCAAAGGCTTCAGAAAACAAAAATGGAGGAGCAGTTCTCTAGATTCTGGGATGTGTTCAAGAAGATAAAGATTAATATACCTTTTGCTGAGGCATTCGCTCAGATGCCTAACTATGCTAAGTTCTTGAAGGACATTTTGAGTAAGAAGAGGATATATTCTGCTGAAGGAGTGGTGAGTTTGACATCCACATGTAGTGCAATGATCCAAAGGAGCTTACCAATGAAGATGCAAGATCTTGGCAGCCTTCACCATTCCTTAACCACTGGAATTTTGAATTGGGTAAAGGCTTTATGTGATCTAGAGCAAGCATCAACTTGAAGCTATTATCGCGGGTAAAGAGACTTCAGCTTTGGTGAGCGATCTACAAATTATAACTTTCTGCAAAGGCAAACAAACAATGGCACAGCTTATGGAGAGCGTCCTCTTGAAGATGTACTCATCAAGTTAGGAAAATTCATTTTCCCTGTGGACTTTGTAGTTATGGATATGGAGGAAGATACACAAGTTCCACTACTACTTGGAAGACCTTTCTTGGCCACTAGAGCTGCCTTGATAGATGTTAAAAAATGAGAACTCACTCTGAAGAGATGAAGTAGTACACTTTAACCTGAACAAAAGCCTGAAACAATCTGAATGTGAAAGTATAGATTGTAAGATCATAGTGTTCAATAGTTCTATCAGTCCCGAACTAATTTTTGTTGTAATTTTAAAATTCAATCAATAAAAAATGAGATGAATTTCCAGTATCTTAAATGGGATCTTGATTATGAATTTCGACTTCTAGCTTTGAGTTAGGAGGAAACAATCTTAAGTTCAGAAAACAATACAAAAAAATCAAGCAGCAATGAAGAGAAGGCAAGAGAAGTAGAAACAAGTTCAAAAAGGTTAACCTTGAAAGAATTACCCAGACATTTGAAGTATGCTTTCTTAGGACCGTAAAAGCAAACCCGTGATTATACGCCTACATCGAATGAGCCCAATCCATGAACCATCGAGATTCTCTAAAATACAAGGAAGCAATTGCTGGTCAATAAAAAAGATTTGAAAGAAATCAGTCCTATTTGAATTCATAAATCCACTTGAGGAAAATGCAAAGACTCTCCTATTGAACATCAAAGAAGACTAAATCCAAAAAGAATGAAAGAAGTTGTCAAAAAAGAAGTACCGAAATGGCTGAATGTAGTCTTTATTTATGCAATCTCAGATAACCCTTAGGTGAGCCCAGTTCATGTGGTTCCTAAGAAGGGTGGATTCATTGTGATTAGAAATGAGAAGAATGAAATGATTCCCACAAGAACTATGATAGGATGGAGGGTGTGCATTGACTATAGAAAATTGAATACTATAACCAGAATGGATCACTATCCTTTACCCTTTATTTGATCAAATGTCGAATGTGCCGAGTGATGTTCTAGCCATCGTTTTCTTGATGGATATTTTGATATAAACTGCATTGTCGTATTCTCAGGACCGTGAGAAGACTACATTTACGTCCTTATGGCATGGCTTTTTAGAAGGATGTCATTTGATTATGTATCGCCCCCGCCACCTTCAAAGGTGTATGATGTCCATGTTCTCAGATTTTGTGGAAGAGGATATGGAAATCTTCATGGATGACTTCGCAGTATATGGATCTAGCTTTGAGAAATGTTTAGAAAAATTTGGAAACAGTACTTCAGACGTGCTAAGACAAGAATTTAGCTTTGAATTGTGAAAAATGACATTTCATGGTAATAGAGGGTATTGTCTTGGGGCACAAGATTTCTATAGCTAGGTTAGAAGTAGACCAAGAAAAGGTTTCTATCATAAAAACTCTATTTCCACCTACAATAGTTAAAGGGATAAGAAGTTTCCTAAGACATGCTGGGTTTTACAGGAGATTTAAAAGGGACTTCTCAAAAATCTCTACACCATTATGTAGATTGTTGGAAAATGATGCAAAATTTAATTTCGATAAATCATGCATACCTGCATTTGAAGAAATTAAGTCCTAATTGGTTACAGTTCCTATCATGGTAACACTTGACTGGAACAAAGAGTTTGAAATAATGTGTGATGCTAGTGACTATGCAATGAGAGCAGTTTTGGGACAAAGAACTGAAAAGATATTCAAGGCCATAAACTATGGCAGCAAAACCTTGAATGAGGCACAAGAGAACTACACTACCATAGAAAAGGAGATGCTGGCAATGGTGTTTGCTTGTGAAAAATTCAGGCCTTACATATTGGGGTTCCATGTTAGAATACACACTAATCATGCTGCAATTAAATATTTGATGGCAAAGAAAGATGTCAAACCAAGACTGATCAGATGGGTATTATTACTGTAAGAGTTTGATTTAGAAATCAAAACAAGAAGATTAGTGACAATGTGATAGTTGATCACTTTTCTAGATTAGAGAAGCCTACTAAAGAGGAAAAGGGAATTGAAATAACAGAATATTTTCCTTATGAGCACTTTTTCCTCATTAAGTATCGCTCAAATACCCCGGTATGCTGATATCAGGAATTACTCTAGACTGTGGAATTATGCCACCGGAGTTCGCCTACCAAAGAAAAAGGAAAGTTGAGAATTGATAGCATTTTATATATGGGATGACCTACTACTTTTCAGAAGAGGAGCACATATGATTATCAAGAGATGCACCAAATGTAACAAGGTGAAATTCTTGATTAAACGCCATGCATCACCATATGGAAGACATTTTCATATGAGAGAAAACAACCCATGTGTGTCCTTTCCAATCAAGTTTTTATTGGCCTACTGTTTTGAATGGGTGAAACATTGTGGTAAACATAAGCAGAAGAAATGAGATGCCCTTGCAAGGAATCCTGGTGGTGCAGATTTTTTATGTATGGGGGATAGACTTCATGGGACCTTTCTTATCCTCATTTGGAAATCTATGTAGTCTCCTAGTTGTGGACTATGTATCTAAATGGGTGGAAGCAATAGCTTGTCGCTGAAATGATTCTAGCACAATGGTGGGGTTCATTCTAAGAAATATTTTTAGCAGATTTGGAAGAGCACCCTGAATAATCATTAGTGATGAGGAAAGCCATTTTGCAAACAAAGTGTTTGCAAACTCATGAGTATATGAAACACATGTAATGGGATTGGGCTTATCACTCCTAGTCACAAGGCCAAGATTTCCTAAATAATAGGGAAATAAAGAAGATTCACAAACAAGTGAACTAAAGTCTGAAGAATCGATCACTACAGTAAGTGAGAATGTGATGCATTGGCGAGCTTTATAGATCAGCTACAAAACTCCTATTGGAATGTCCCCATACAGAATTGTATTTGGGAAGCCTTGTCATCTCCCTCTTGAACTTGAATATAAAGCTATGTGGGCTATCAAGAAGCTAAATGTGATTTCCAAGCTGCCAAAGAAAATAGATTACTTTAAATGAATGAACTGGAAGAGTTGAGGAATGAAGCTTATGATAATGATAGAATCTACAAGGATAAGACAAAGAAGTGGCATGATCAGAAAATTCTAAGGAGAGAATTCAAAGCAAGAGAGCTAGTCTTGCTGTACAATTCCAAGCTCAACTTGTTTCCAAGAAAACTGAAGTCAAGATGGAGTTGTCCTTGGCTACGTAATTGTAAGTAAACCCTGAGTAAAGGATAATCGAAAAGTAATTTTGAAATGAATTTAAAGTGAATGGTCAAATATTAAAGCATTATCTTGGAGGGAACATAAATGAAGATTAGTTCCAGATTTAGAAGTGATGGAAGAAGTTTGTTGAAAGGAAAGCATTTTGCAGCAAATGTCTAGCTAAAGACATAAAACATGAGCAGCTACTTGGGAGGCAACCCAAGAAATTTTTAATTTTCATAGGTAACTTGATTTTATTAAATTCTATGTGTTTGAAGTTTAGTTTTAATTCTTTGAAATTTTATTGTGTGATTTTGTTGATTTTTCAGGACAATGAAGCTGAAATTAGAGATGGATTTTTTTGGAAGAATTTTGTCTCAAACTCATTATGCAGAAAATGTTATGCGGGGAGTTTATCGATGGTTTAATTTTTTTCCCTAACTCGGGTCCTTAAGGATACGATAGTTGAAGTTTAGGGAGATATTTTTTTTATGGAACAGAAAATGAATAGTAGCTGTGTTGTGTGCATTCCTTAAATATTTTGATTATCATCATGTTGAATAATACTGAATAAAGAAATAAGATATAATATTCATACTCGAATCGAGGTTATTTTTGTTAGATAGTGTCTCACAAGTACAGATTCGGTGGTTTGAATGCATTGCATATTGTTTTGTGTGTTAATTGATTGAAAATGTTAAATTTGCAATTTTGAGGAAAAAGCATTTTATGTCGCGACATTATTTCTCTTTGTCGTGACAAAGTTTGTTCAAGCCTTTGTCATTCTACAAGAAATTATATTGTGATATAGTATGTCGCGACATTTTCAAAATATGCCGCGTCATAAGTTTTGAAAACCCTGTGTCACTGGTTTTGTTGCAAATTTATTTCTTATATCAATATGACTGCCTCAAAAACCTAAGGTTTGCGGTCATGGCTGAAGTTTTTCTTATGCTGAGACAATTAAAAGAACAAAACCAATCATTTTGTGACGCCCCATTTCCCGGGGGTCCATTGACTACCCATCAACCCGCGGAATACAAGTGGATGTCAAGTTACCCAACGCCACTTTAGAAAATCGTAGTCCCTTCAGACGGAGCTCTACCCAAATACGCACTGCATATAATTGTCCCAAACAAAGGCAATATATATCCAATACGGCCACTGGGCCTATAACAATTTCCTCAATATTCATACCTTATCCATGGAAACTAACTATATATCCTATAGTTACAAGAGTTACAATTATTTTCACTTTAAACCATACATGTTATTAAACTTAAAGAGCTCTGAATATGTAAAACCACCAAGCCACATTCCTCGCCTGTGAATCGCCTCTAGGATCTGTTTCGTCTCGTGACGCTCCCCGCACTGCAGTGCCGGGGTCCCACGACCAAGTGAGCTGGACTCAAGAGGAGAATCGCCATATGGGCTACTCATCACCTAAGTGCTGTGCAATGTTCCATTCTAAACACATTCAAGCAAACAATGATCCTACTTGAATGTCTACATGACTAACTTAGATCCCGAGTCCTCATCGGGATTTCCCTCTACACTCGCCAAGCTTCCCGGGGAGCGAGAATTATTAATGTTTTATTTGTGGGACAACCTTCTGGATAGATATATATATATATCAATTGCCGCTCCTACATTGATATATATTGCTCAGACTCACCTTCCATGAATATCAACGCTCATATCCACTGATTGATGATTTTAATTGCTCAGGACTACCCTCCGATGAATATCAATTGGGCCGTCCGACGATTGATATTTTAAATTTGGACTACCCGATACCAATGTTTTAGACAACTCAACCTTTTTCTGTACTCATCTCATGCACTGTTCTCTTATAACTAGGGGTGTTTTCAGTTGCATAAGAACGCATGTAGCGCTCCACACAAATTAATCACATGCAAATATAAACATGAATATACTCGCATAATTCAAATCACACAATCATGTTATGCAATTTACAACTCACATCAAAATAGCTCACTTAATAATGATCAAACACGAGCAATTTAATTTAAATCACTCGACCAAAGATATTTCAAAATATATTTTTAAAGTCACTATCTTGTAGGAAACAAGAAACCCTAGGCCATGTTCCAACACTCTAGTTTCACCGTCACTTTAACTCATCTCACGGCCATTCCCTGCCTTTTCCAAACCAATATGATTTTAATACTTAAATCACCCAAATTTGACAACCCCAATCAGCCGTGGCAGTCACGGCTGCTCCAATGGGTACTCAAAATTATATCAATTCTGGGTCCAGGTCAGATCCATCAAACGGCCTCTCAATATACTTTCTCAATCACCTCAAACATTTGCAAAGTATTTAAAAGAGGGAATAAACCAAGTAGGGAGAAACCCTCACCTCAAGGAGTTTAAGAAACTCCTAAACTTGACTCCACGTTATCTCTCTCGTAAAGGCCTCTCAGACCGAAAGTCGTCACCACCGACGCATACAAATCTAGAGCAGAAGTGTTTTCTAAAACCTCTCAAACGAAAGCTACTCGGATCTCCCATTTTCACGCTTCCTCTTGGAATAATGAAGGAGAAGAAGTACTATTGACAATTTTGTCATTTGCGACTTAAACTGCACCTAAAACACCTGAGGTCCTTTACCAAAATCAATGATTCTACATTATCTCGCCATCCACTGCCATTTCTCTTACTCATACCACTTATGGTACATGATTACTTGTTATATGTGACTTCGTCCCATTGAAAAATCGCTTAATGACTCAAACGCGATGCCCTCGGTAACCGCCAACTCCGAACTGCCTCGAATATTACGAAATTTACGCGCCAATAGATTACGAGACGACCTAACGGTGCAAGCCGTCATCCGAGATCTTAGAGAATAAATTCGATTTTTAATCGAAATAATAATTCAGTTGTAAATTACGATTTTGCCCTTTTTCCATAAATTGAAATTTCGGGTCTTATCTCTCCCCTTCCTTAAAAGGAATTTCGTCTCCAAAATTCAGTAACACATAACACACACATGCAATCACTTCACTGATGATGTAAACAAATATTTAAATTTTAAATGACTTAATTAGATTGCATTCTTCTATCCCTGAATTAAGAAGGATAGGTGGTCTGCATGTGTCCTCAGCTCACTTTTGATTCTCCAATTCACAAGGTCATATATGATCACTAGCCTCACGGTCTTGCGCCGCAAAACCCGACTACCGCTTATCAACAATGCACACACCGGTCCTCCTCGAAGGTCCCATCCGTCAACCCTGTCCACCCCAATCCACCACATGAGCTGGATCCGAGTATACTCCTGAGTATGGAGACGGAACACCCGTGGACACCTAACATGCTGGGCAAGAACGCCAACCGGCACGCATCTGGCGCTCACCCTCCGAAAGATCTCCAAAGGTTCACTTAAACCGATAGTCCTGGTCACGAACCCCGACTTCAACGTCCTAGCAGGCATCACCTTCAAGAAGACATGATCCCCAACCTCGAACTCTAAGGGTCGACGCCGCACATCCCGCATAGCCTTTGACGGCTCGAGACGGAGAAGACGCTATCGTGACGCTCACCTTCTCCGAGGTGTCTCTAATTAGATCAGACCAATGATGGAGCTCTCTCCCACCTCGGTCCAACAAAAAGGTGATTAGCATGGCCTCCCATATAGTGCCTCATACGGTACATTCAGATACTCGCTCAGAATCTATGGTTGTAGGCGACCCACTATGCAATGTGCCCTACCAGATAATCAGATACTCACGTGTCCTCAACATATGTATATAATCCGCACAACGATAACCACACAACCCTTACTGTGTGTAAACTGACTTTCCGCGTCACACCATCGACAATCCAATGGACTGTCAACTTAGTCCATCGTGAATGACATTCATATAATCAAACAGTTCGCGACTCAACCACACCCGATTCAGGCTACAAGAGCCGAGCTAAAAATCAACAAAATTTATATCCTGTTCCTCCTACTCAGAAATGTCACCAAAGATAGCGGTCTAGGGCTCAACATGGATGGGTTTTCTTCAGACAATGATTTGAGGTTCAAAATTGGTGAATTAAATTTGGATTTTAAGGCCTGCAAAAACAGGGAGCTTATGGTTGGAAACTGAAATTTAAATAAAATAAATGTAAAATAGAACCTTGAAGCAATAACAGCGAAGATCCTAGGCTAACCGAGGTCCCCGGTTATTTCTCACAGAAGATGACATATAGGTCAATCTCCAACCTGATCTTCATTTACTTAAACCTAAAGTTCCTAATTAATTCTCCTTGATAGGAAAGCATTTATTTAACATTTATGGTTCCCACAAAGAAAATCATGGACTCATCCTACAATGGTTCAGAAGGTAACCACGAATCAAGGATCTAATAACAAGCATCCACCGAACCCTAAAAGATTACCAAGTGATGATCAAAAGGATGCACATAATAAAGGAAACCCTAACCCTTAATCCACTCTCGTGGCTCGAAGATAACTAATGGATATTAGTAACAGCCAAGAACATATACTTAACCCTAAAGCTTGCCAAGTGTACAATAAAGAAACACATCAAAGGAGCCTCAAACCTAGGAAATGAAAATTGTATCCAAATGACAAACCTCACGCATGAAAATGCTTGGAACCAATTAGCAAAATCTTAAAGATCTCACCCCAAGAAATTCTTTTTACTTCAAGAAGGAAGTGGTTTTAGCCGCTTCATCCCCAAGTTGTCATCCCCTGAGTGGTGTTTGGCAAACTAAAGAAAGGGAGAGAAAATGAGAGAAAAGAGAGAAGAGAAGATACCATGTGACTTAAAAGAGAAAGTTAGGGTTACAACTTATAAGGTGGCTTATATAGCCAACCTAAATGTGTGAAAATACAAGAAAGCCTAACATTTTGGCTAATACAAGGGATGCAGTAATACACCAAATGAAGCCTACACACTACAAAAGATGACAAGGCGCAATTTCGCTTATGCACAACACCCTCACTATGTAGCGAAACTAGATATGGTACCTTCACAGCGAACGACAGATAGCGAATCAGAGAATTTCGCTTATGCACTCCGCCAATTTCAAGCATTAGCTTAAATTTCGCAACAAATAAACGATGAGGAGGTTAAATCGAGAAATCTCGCTATCAATTAAAGGGGATCTTTGCTAGCTATAAAATTAAGAGATAGCTTAAATCTGAGAAATTTCGCTTATCAACAAAGTGAATTTTCGCCAGCCTTGCCAAAAATCCAGTTTCTCTCGCCATCGCTCCATCGCCACTGCCTCGCCGCTTCTTCCATTTTCTTCCTCGCTTCATTTTTCTTCTATTTTCTTCTTCTTTCCTTCTAGTCTCTCGATCTATGATGTTGAGTTTGACCTGAATTCTTCGTGGCTTGGACTCACTCAACAATGCTGGGCAGATTTAGCTCGCAAAATCGTAAAATTGCCACAAAATGCGATCAAAAGAGAATAGTAGGGACCTTAATATGCAAATTGGGTTAATTATGAACACAAACACAAAAAAGCGCTTAAACCTATTAAAAATAGGGTTCAAACAAAGACTTTTAAACAATCACACCCCATCCTACACATTGCTAGTCCCTAGCAATGAAAGAAAGAAATAAAGAGAGAACATACAAAATGATAACAAAATAGTATGCACAAAAATGGTATTTCAAAAAAGGTTGTGAAAGAGAATCGACCCTAAGTAAGAATCATCAATGCCGTGTCCAATAACTATCATGAGAGAATGAATACCATACAAAATTGAGTATCAAAAAGAGTTCCATCCTAAAGTGAATCAACCGTAAACTTCCACCAAAATTTAAGTGTTATTGATCGCCTCAACAATAAACCACAACCGCACTTCCCCCAACCTAGATACTACCACGACCTAGAATGTTAACCAACCTAAAATAGATCAGACCCACCTCTTATCTCCACTTCCTTGCTTGTAGGTAAATGCTGAGAATCGACCTCACCAAAGTCCATGTAACTGGATCTACCGATGACCCCAACCACCAAGGTTTAGGGCACCAAGTCATAAGGATCTTTCAATCACAAACTCTTCGGGTTTCACCCTGACTTCGAATGATTTCGAGACTCCAGCACCTACAACTTGCTAAACTCCACCATCCACCCATGTAGCGAACACTAGTGCCTGGTGACTCCCAACCTAGCAAAGGCTTAGGCACTGGCTTTAAAGGCTGCCAGACCCTCGGACCGTGCTCTGCTTCAAGGCAAAGCACTGCACTTTCTTTTCTTTCTTTTTCTTTTTCTTTTCATTTCTTTCTTTTTTCCTGCTTTTTCTTCTTTTTCTTTTTCCACAGGGGTCCTTAACCTATTGGGGAAGGTATCAATGAAACTAGGCAGTTATGCAGTAGCTGGTGGTGCAGCATTTTTACCATCATGAAATCTAATGTATTTTGTGGTCAATTTAAAGGTGGAAGAAAAGGTCTAAAATCAATAAGAATTCAACTAATCATTCACTCAACTAAGCATGGAACCAATCTAACATCAATAGAATTGGACACAACTTCAATTTTTCAAACCACAGGTTAGGCAAAACCACAAAAAATTTTGATTACAAAATGGGTCCAGATTTTGAAAAAGTAAGTTGTTTAGTATAACAGCTTTATAGAAAGGGAACCCAACAAATAGCCACCAAACATCACACAAAATGGGCTTGAAACAAATGATAACAAAACATAAATACAAAATCCACTCTTTACTAACTTCCCCCAACCCAAACATCTCACAGTCCCAATGGGCTCGAATGGAAAATTAGAGAAGGAAGTGTTACCCATGATGAGATGTGATCATTGCTGGATAGGAAACTCTTGCAGCTTCATCGGATGATCTTATTCAATCTGGTTAGCTTCCAAATAAAACAAGTTAGGAGAAGAAAAGAGAGGAAAAAGGACCACTGAATCATTTTTTAAAATTACACTTTCATAATAATCTCAAAATGTTCTTTCTGGGCCATATTTGGATTCTACACTAAGCTTTCCAACGGTACCAAGAACTCAAACTGAGTCCAGAAGGAAAAGTTATGAGCGAAACAAAATTGGAGGTCAAATCTGTGGGGCATAGCGAAAAAAATTTCGCTGCTAGCGAAATTTTCGCTAAGCTAGCGAAATTTCACTAGCTAGCTGATAATTTCATATTTCGCTAAGTTTATAAAAATTTCTGCCATGTCTAATAGCGAAAATTTTTGATTTTTTTTAAATAAAATAAAATAACTGATGAATAAAAATTAAAATAAAAAAATAAAAATAATAAAATAATAAAAATAAAAACATTTGTTTTTGTTTGTTTTTTTTTTCTTTTTTCAAAAAGTGTAAAAATATATATATATATATACATTAAAAAACGATTTAAATAAATATATATATATATATATATATATATAATAAAAAATAAAATAACATGAATATCAGGCATGTTTTTTCGCTGTACAAAAACTGATTTCGCGAATTTGAATTTCACAGTACTGTCTTGTTTCTAAATTTTCATTTTCATTGCCTTCACGTAATTCATAATAGCGAAATTTCGCTAGCTAGCTTAAAATTCCATATATAGCGAAATTTTCAGATTTAATTAAGTAAATTTTCGCTATAATTGCTAAAAATTTCCGCTTCGCTATTTGTCGATTTTCATGTTTCCAAAATTTGCACAAAGCTACAAAAATTAATGTACAAATATAAGAGTAAAATTAATTAAAAAACATAAATTAACTAAAAATTAAAGAAAATCTAAAAAGAAAATTTAAAAATCAAGATAAAATACGTATAAAATAACATAAGACAAGAAAAAGAAACAAAAGTGTGGGAGCCTTAGAAATGCCTAGGTTCTGATGTCTAAATCCGGAACCGAGCACCCCAACCATCCACTAAGTGCCATGCGGTATGTGCAAACATTGATCTTGTTTGAGGTAGTGGCAAAACTGAGCAATGGCCACTTAGCTTGAATTTTTGCATATCACAAGTAGTTGGACTTAGCTTTTGGGAGTGTGTGTTGCAAAGCTTGGATTTTTCAGCAAGGGGACAGACACTGGGCAGCTGTGGCTATTTTTGGGGTCAAGCAAAGGGGCACTAGATTCAAACTTCATGGGGATTGGTCGAAGGATAGGTTCTGGGGCTCTTCCCCTGGTTCCTTCCCATTACTTTCCTCACCCAACAAGGCTATGTGGTTTTCCCATGGACAGACAGTGGCACCAATATCTGAGGGTTTCAATAATAGGTGCCGCCGACATCGCTTCCTCCACCATAAGGTCACTTAGCACTCTTCCCTCTCGACTCTCCTCCTGATGATCAAGATGTCAGCAAATGAAATGGAGAACAGAGCTGTCCAACTTATGCTCCATTCCACTTTGAAGTCCATCAATTTCTTGTTTACATTGTTTTCCATAGTGTCAAATTTTTCAATTTAATCGGACATTGATTTCTCGCTTTTCCACAACATCACCCACTAAACTTTGGTAAGGTCCGTAATGGCCTGCCATTGTGTATAAACAATTGTGGTGGTTGTGGTGGCCGAGGAGTTGAGATATACCGTAGAGGCACCATGTAGGAGGGTGCACTCCATCCAATGGTCTCGTAATCCCTCATGGATCTAGGTAATGGATTTCCAGGTCGTTGATTTGGGCTGAAAAGAAATCTTTATAGTCCTCATTGTCATATATTCCTAGGATTACCTCCCTGAATCGTATTGCCTTTCATGTGGGGGTCTGATTTTCCCCAAAAACTCATCTTCTCCCACGTAACCCCGAACTCGCTTGCCTTGGAATTTTGATCCACTCAAAATGGGATTCCTCATAGTAGAAGCAGTGGCAACCCAAAAACAAATCCCAGAACAACTTTTTTTCATATATGAAATGAATAGAAAATGATGTTAAATATAAAAGCATTCACCAAGATTTAGATGAGGATCACAAGTAATACACAAATTTCTGGGTTGAATACTCTATACCATCTCTATGATCGACGCCATTTGATTCGTACTACAAATAGGTGATCCTGAATCAACAAAATTTATATCCTGTTCCTCCTACTCCGTCGTAGTCAAGCTACCGCAAAGATAGCTGCCTCTAGGTCAAACACGTGGATGGCCTTCTCTCCACAAATGATTTGAGTGAAATCAAAATTGTGAATTAAATTTGGATTTTAAGGCTTGGCAAAAATCAGGAGTTGATGGTTGGAAAACTGAAATTTAACAAAATAAAATGTAAAATAGAACTCCACAAAGGGCCAATGAAGCTTGAAGATCCAAATAACCGAGAGGTCCCAGCGAGATCACATAGAGAAGATGACATATAGTCATCTCCTAAACTATCTTCATTGAAAATACAAAACCTAAACCCCACACCTTCCCTTGATAGAAAGCATTTATTTAACATTTATGGTTCTGTAGGACTGCTTGACCATCCTACAATGGGATCAAAGATAATCTAATTTAATCTCAAAGGATTCATAATAAGCACCCACCGAACCCTAAAAGATTACCAAAGTACACTAAAGATGCATTATACGCTGAAACCCTAACTTCTTGAATCCAATTTCGGGCTCGTAAAGAGCAACTATTTGGATATTAAGTGTATCTAAAGCTAAGAATACACTAAACTCCTAAAAGCTTGCCAAGTATTGGGCCAAAGAAAGCACATCAAAGAGCTTTAAACCTAGAAATGAAAATTTGGGAACCAAAATGACAAACTCACAACAGATGAAAAATAGTGGAACCACCAAGAATTTCAAAGATCTCACCCCCAGAAATCTTTACTTCCATGAAGAAGTGTTTGGCCGCCATCCTAAGTCATTATCCTTGAGAAGCTGGATAACCAAGAAAGAGAGAAATGAGAGAAAAGAGAGAAAACTAGAGAAGTACAAGGTATAAAATCGAAAAGAGAAAGTTAGGGTTGGCTAAAACTTATAAGGTGGCTTATATAGCCAACCCAAATGTGTGTGAAAATACAAGAAAGTCACATTTTCGGGGCTAACAGCATAGACAAGTGCAAGTAATACACCAAATGAAGTCGGGTTGGCATTAATTACAAAGACGATTGGCGCAATTTCGCATGCAATAAATAATTTTCACTATGTAGCGAATTATTAGAGCGAATTTCTAGGTAGCGAAATTGCACAGATAGCGAATCGGGAGAATTTCATTTATGCACCGCTTAATTCTCACATAATAAATTTCTCGCTGAATAATAAATTCACAAGAGATAGCTTAAATTGAGAAATTGCTTATCAACAAAGGAATTCATTAGCTAGCAAAATTCACAAGAGATAGAGAATTGAGAAATTCTCATATCAACAAAGTGAATTTTCGATGATCAGCGAAAATCCAGTTTCTCCCGCGGCCATCGTCTCCATCGGGCCAATTGCCTCGCCGCTTCTTCCATTTTCTTCCCGCTTCATTTTTCTTCTCTATTTTCTTCTTCTTTCCTTCTAGTCTCTGATCTATGATGTTGAGTTTGACTTCGAATTCTTCGTGTGCTTGATCGACTAACAATGCAGCGACAGCCCGCAAAACTCGCAAAATTCATACAAAATGTGATCGCAGGAATAATAGGGACCTTAATATGGTTAATTATAACACTAGTACACAAGCGCAAACCATTAAAATAGGGTCTAAATAGCACTTTTTGGGCACTAATCAACACCCAATGCAATTTCCAATGGTATCCAAATCTCAAGTCACTCCCGACTCCTATCACTTAACTCTGTCACAGATAACCCACCCAAGCTTTTCATCTCGAGTCACTCCGAATTCTATCACTCAACTCTAAGTCAGCGTGATAATGATCGTATGTTTTCATTTCGGCAACAAAATTCTTCGCTTACACTTCAAGCCTATTACATTCGCGTAAATTCGGATATCCCCAGTCTCTTACACCCTAACTCCGTGGATTCTCACCGAGGGATTTACGAGCCTCTTTTTTAGTTTCACCCACACACTCTAATTCACTGGGCCATTTCCGAATCGAACTAAGAGTCTTCATTGACGTAGTCTCAAAGACAAATCAACCCACTCACCAAGAGTGGTGAATGAACGCATCAGGTAACCACACTCCGACCACTATGTTACCGTGCACACTGTCAGAATTGCATACCGTGACATCCACTCCCGGTCCACCATGAGCGTAACTGTAGATCTCTCACTCATAATCCCGACCTATCGTGTCAACTCTCACCCTACATCCTAGGGAAGAAACATCTATACCGCTTCTCTAAAGGCCTTAACTCTAAGCCCAAATCCACGTCGGCTCGGGGTATGACAACCCTGGCCAGTTCACTCATCGGTTAACCCGATGGTCGCCAACTCATCCATAAGCCAAGCCTCGATAATCAAACAAACCAATAGGTCTACCACCCTAAGGTCTACCACGCCCTGCGCAATCTTAATCTGGTCTCGACTCGACCCACACTCGCCCCCAAATTCTATCTCAGGTTGAAGTGCTTGTATAGCACCCCGAACTAAATCGGTTCCTCCGACCAGATTTCAGGTGTGGAGGAATGAATCAGATAATTTCTCTTGTCCTACTAGCTTAACTCTGGATCGCATTGTCCCAAAAGCTCCTTTGGGATCCCGTCTCTCGGGGTGCAATCCACCACCATGCTCAACTCGGCCCTAGTCCCCGAAACTAAGCAGAAGTAGAAGCCTTCGCCTTCCCCGAACTAAGAAGCCGATCCTCCCTCTTGCTACCAACACCCGTATCCCGAGTGTTCCAAGTATCTCATCTCTCTATGGTCGTGGTTGCCCCAACCATGTGAGTCCATGTCCCGGGAGGCAAACCTGAGATCCATTGAATGACAACTTTCATTCTTGAATCTCCCTGTAATACCCAGCTAATCCCAAGAATCACGTATCTCGAAGATTGACATTCGGCCCTCCCAACTCATCACCGCCAACCTTCTAGTCTGACTGACACTCTCAGCCGACACCACGTGTCCTAAAATCTCCTCGCAGTTAAAACTCAGACGCCATCAACTTAGTGTACAAACCGATAGTCTCAAGAATCGTAATAATTTCGCGATACTCATGCTCCCACTCGACCGAGTAGATCAAAATGTCGCTTCACGACACCACGGCCAAACCATCTAAATAGGGTCGAATATCCTATGCATGAGATCCATAACGCGCTGGCATTGTCGTCCAAAGGGCATCATCAGAACCAAGGTGCCCATAACGCGTCCCAAACACCGCCTTAGGATATCGGGTATCCCCAACCCTCAGCTTGATTATGAACCAAGGCGAAGGTCTATCTCAAGTAGACTCGCGCTCCTCTCAACCGGGCCAACGAATCATCAAATCTCGAATGGGTAATGATTCTTGATCGAACCCGCTCAACTGTCGATAGTCAATGTATAGTCGAAGGGTCTTATCCTCTTCAAACAACCGAGCTCTAAGGCGGCGTTCTGGCCTGTAATGAACCCCTTTGTCCACAGCTCTCGAAATGGATTCTAAGTTCCCGTAATCTCAATTGTCATCCACAGATATCATAGAGATGGGTGAAATACCAGGGTGTAACTTAATACCGAAGTCTACATCCCTATATGGAGGTAGTCCAGGTAGCTCATCTTGAAAAACATCCGCATACTCGCAAACCACTCGAGGTAGATCTAAGTCTGGTCTCACCTCGTCCTCTAGGGTAAGGCTCGCGAGCCAACTCACTAACCGTCCTCGCACTTGGACTTGTATACCGTCTGGGCAAATGTCATGCTTTGTCCCTTGAAATAATACACGAGTACCCACCCCGCGATAGGCTAGAACCTCCTACGCCACAATCGACAACTACCTTGTAAGTCAGTCACCAATCCATCCTCAGATGACATCGAACTCGACATATCCATGATCCTCAAGTCTACCTGTGGAGTATCCTGATCTCCAACTCGTAACTGACATATCATCCCTATTCTCATCCTAATCCCTAGGAGAATTCAAGACACACCTTCAAGGTCCTGCAGACATCCCGCCCATTTCCACCATATTCAGCCTCTATTCTCTAGCTAGAACGCAACTAGTCTAATCTTGGTCGCGCCAGAGGTAATCTCCATAGCCTCTAACACTTTCTCTCGTATCTCAAGCATTTGCAACCAACGGTCTACCACCATCTGATCCCATGTAACGTTCTGGAGATGATGTGCCCTAAACCTGGAGGTTACTAGATCTTCCTCAGATACCACAGAGTACGCCAAATTTATAATATAAACATTAGATTACTCTCCAAATTTCAAGAAAGTCTCGCTTATCAAACACCGGTGGTGCTCGACCACCCCCGTGGACGCTCTTACGCCCTCTACTAGCCATTAGCGCTCAATGGGCAACAGAGCTACGCTTTGACTCATCAGCCTAACTAGTAATGCAGATGCTAATTACTAATAGACTTGACAACCATGAACTGACCCGTTCATTTCCTAAGTGGCGCTAAATTCCAACCACTCAATTCATTTATTTCAATAAAATTCTAAGCTTTCTTGTTCAGTATCCAAATCCCTAAGGTCATAGTTCCTAACCTTAGCATTCACCCTTTTTCCTATACACATTACACCATGCATATAGTTTCCTACGCAACTATCGCAATCGATTTCAATTGTAGTTAATATACATACAAGATTCTAAGGCATAAACACAAAACAGACACTAATCATACACATAACTCAAGCAGATATTAACTAATTTTTGCATTTAAATATTGTTTTCAACAAAATTTATTTTCGAAAAAAATTTTATTTGATTTTTTATTTCATTTTATTTAAATATAATTTAATTTAAATTTTTTTTTTCAAAAATTTTTTTTTGATGAACAAGAGCCATTTAAGGACTCAGAATATAATCGAGTCGAACAGTGGTCCAAAACTCGAGTCGAACTCGAGCCGTGCCTGCACCAACCTGGCCCAGCCCCTGTGGTGCACAAAGGCGCCCTCGGTCGCAAGACTCGTGCCGTCAGAGGGTCGAGCCGCACGGCCAGCCGTGGCCCCCGCCGCGGTCGCAGCCTCATGTGGCCGTGGTCGCAGCCTCACGCCTCGCGCCCCCACGCGCCCCAGCCGCACCCCGCCGCCCCCGTGCCGCGGTCTCGCGTCGCCGCCCCGCTCCCCAACTGGTCAGATCGCCACACGTGCCAAGCCCCTCACAATACAGTCATTAACTCAGACAGAATACACTCCAAATTTCAAAATTCGCCGCACGGGGTAATACACTTTGCTCACAGCCCACCTAAGGCCACTATGTTGCAATACAAATCCCTATCTTGCAATACAATTACCTAGCCATTTAAGCCTAAATCTCTGCAATACAAACCAGTGTATTGCAATACACTTCCAGCCCATCCTAGGTTCCCACTCGCAATACATAAAACTCAGCATTGCAATGCATAATTCCCATTCTTAAAGTCACAATTGGGCAGTACCCATTCCTAAATTTGCACCTGCATTTTTTTTCGTTTTTCCTATAAATATATTTTTTTTCATTATTTCAAAGAATTGGAAAAACTATAAAATCAAAATTTTTTTTCATTTTCGACACTCAAATAAATTTATAAAATTATTTTACTCCCCATTTTCTTCCAATTTCACCTTGTAAAATACTAGAAAATTATTTTCTCCTCCTCTTAACCAAATAAATTTATGAAATTTATTTTCTTTGCTTTAAAATTTCTTCTCATTTTCCAACAACCCAAATAAATTTAGTAAAATTTATTTCATTTAATTTTCTTCAGTTTTACACTATAAAACCTTAAAAATTAAATTTCTTCACCTCTAAACCAAATAAATTTATAAAAATCTATTTCTTTTATATTCTTCCTCCAGTTTTGCACACTATACCACTCAAAATATTTTCTAAAATATTTTCTAACACATCCATGTGCTAATCACCACGCACACTAAAAAATATCAACACATGAAACATAAATATGCACACCAAACACAATAATAATTCACCAAATCACACAATAAAACACATCAACACACGTGCACGTAGTGTCCTAGTTTTGTCCCGTGATTTTCCTAGGGGTCCATACCAATGAAACATCAACCACACTGGGTGGTGTATGCTCTTCTCAACCATGGCCTAAGCTCCAAATCCTCAATCTATAGGTTTCATACCTATACTCCATATCAAACCACCTAGTGGTGATGGATACCCAACTCCGAGCTCCCTAGGCATTCGATACCTAAGCTCGATACTGCCGTGACGCCCCATTTCCTCGTGGTCCGCTTGACTACCCGTCAACCCGGTTAGACATATGGATGTCGGGTTACCCACGCCACTTTTTAGAAAATCGCGCAGTCTCCTTCTCAAACAGAGAGCTCTACCCAAATACAAGATCTGATATACCCGTCCCAAACAGCAATATATATCCAATACTACGTACCAAATTTCATAAATTAATTTCAACGCCATTCACCAACTATGAACTAACTATATATCCTATAGTTACAAAGAGTTACAATATTTTCAATTTTAAACCATACATATATTAAAACCAAAGAGTTTAATACATGTAAACCACCAAAGCCACATTCGGCTTTCTTCTAGAACTCAAATTTCAGATCTAGCCGTCACTCGCACGCTCCCCGTACCAGAAAAGCGGGGGTCCAACGACAAACAAATGCACGTCGCAGGAGACCGCCCTAAGCAACTACTTCACCACCTAAGCGCAGTGCTCCAATTTAAAACACACATTCAAGCAAACGCATGATCCTACTTGGAATGTCTACACATGACCAACTCGTATCCCGAGTCCACTGACCACACTCGCCTAAGCCTCAGATGAGAATTATTAATTTGTTTATTTGTGGACAACCCTCCGATGTATATATATATATCACCTGGGGCCGCCCGACATTGATATATTATTTGTTCAGGACTACCCCCTCCAGTACACCAATTGGCCTTCAACGACGACACATTTTTTACCTGTTTGTGGACTACCCTCCGATGAATATCAATTAAATTATCCATGATGATATTTTAAATTTGACCACCTCCGATAATTTAATGTTTTTAGACAACCCTCCAACCTTTTTCTAGACTCATCTCATGCACTCACTCTTATAATCCTAGGGTGTTCCAAAGGCATATGGAATGCATGTATGCCAGCCCAATACGCCTAATCATGCAAATATATAAACATGAATATACTCGCATAATTCAAATCACACAATCATGATATGCAATTTTACAACTCATACATCAAAATTAGCTCACTTGGGCTAATGATCAAACACGAGCAATTTAATTTAAATCACTCGACCAAACACATATTTTCACAAAAATATATTTTCAGGTCACTATTCCCAGGAAAACCTCTAGGGTTTACTGCTCCAAGACTCATCATTACCTGCTCACTTGTGAACTCGCATCTCACCGCCATTCCTGCCTTTTTCCAACCAATACAGCATCGAATACCAAATCACCCAAATTTGACAACTTAATCAACCGTGGCGCCACTACCGCTCCAATGGATACTCAAAATTACATCACCCGGGTCCTGCTCGTGGGACTGATCACAAACCGCCTCTCACGACCTCAATCACTCCTAAACATTTGCATGTGTGTGTGCATTAAAAAGATAGGGAATAAAACCAAGTAGGAGAAACTCTACCTCAAGGAGCTTTAATAGAAACTCCAACCCAAGACTAATGCAAAGCTCCTCTCCGCGAGAGCAAGCCTTCAGACCAAAGTCGACTCATTGATCACAGACAAATCTAGAGAGAAGTGTTCTCTCTCTAAAAACCTCAAACGAAAGCTAATGGATCTCCCATTTCTTTTCTCACGTTTTCCTCTTGGCTTAATGAAGGAGAAGAACACATTGGACAATTTTGTCATTTAGTGACTTAAAATCAAATTCCAAAATGACCTTTTATGTCCTCTTACCAAAATCGATATTCTGGCAGACTATCTCGGCCGTCCATTTTCGCGATTTTCACTATAACACTTTATGGTACATGATTACTTGTTATATGTGACTTTCGCCCCATTGAAAATCGCTTTACCAAGACTCAAACACGATGCTCGAAAAACGTGCCAACTTCGACTGTCTCGGAATATTACGAAATTTTACGTATATTAGATTTCGAGATGATTCCAACGTGTGCAATTCGTTTATCATCCGATTCGAGAATAAATTTTGATTTTTAATCGAAATAACAATTTTGTAAGCAAAATTAGCTAGACAAGTCTTTTCCATAAATTTAAAATTTCTTGCCCATACATTTGGCTTATAAATGGAGAACCTCGAAATTTGAAAGGCCCATTTCATCATAAACCATCAAACCATTTAGCTACCTTCACCAAATTTCTCTCATCTTCATTTGAAAACCTTAAATCCCCAAATCGATTTCAACCATAGTGTCTCCAGGCAGACTGACCGATTCGAACCTAAACAAGATAATGGAAGAATACATTGAGAATGAAGAAGAATGCATTTAGGAGCTTCAATCTAGGGCAGTGCAGGAAGAAGAACAAGAAGAAACAAGAATAGAGACTAAGCAAGAAACTAAAGAAATAAGAAAAAGAAAGAGGGGAGATGAGGAAGCTGAAATAAACTAAAGGAAAGAAAAAGTAAGTGATTTTGTTTCAGATCAAAGTGCGTATTTCGCTTGGAAGGATAAGTTGCAGTACAAAGATTTCATTAGCGAAAGGGGGTTCAACAAGTTAATTTCACCCTTCTTAGAAATGGTTAAGAAGAGAGGATGGCACTTATTTTATGAGCACAAGAATCCTGGTTTTGTGCATGTAGTCAAGGAATTTTATTCAACATGGTGGACCGAGAGAAAGACTTGTTACATCAGACAGCGATATCATTCACTAGAGAGAAGATAGATGAAACATTCAATCTAAAAGAGAGAAAAAATGGTTCAAAGTTTAAGAAATTGTTGGAAGAGCCAGGTTACCAAAAGATAGTGGATCTGCTGACAGATGGAAAAGGGAAATGGAGTTCTACAAGGAAGAACCCTCATGAATCTATTGCTTAAGGCTCATTGACAAAAGAGGCTAAGGTTTGGTTTTACTTTATTGGCCCAGTCCTTTTACCATCCAAACACCTCAATACAGTAAGACGAAAGGAGGCAATACTCTTGTATGCTATCTTAAAGGGATACAAATTTAGTGTGAGGAAAATAATAGAGAACTATATTTTGAGCTACTTCAAAAGCAGCTATAGAGGATTAGTATCCCATCCATCATTAATCACTAGACTGTGTATCCTAGGAGGTGTGGAAGAAGAAGAAGCATGAATAAGAGCTCCTCCTTTGACATTGATTGGAATAACCAAGGGTCAAAAGAATAAAGGCAAGGAGAAAGAAGTGGAAACTGAAGAAGAAGAAGGGGTTGACAAAAGAAATGAACAAGCTAATTTTGAGACCTTAGTTCAAGAGAGACAAGAGAGATAGAAAATCTTGAGCCCCATTCGTAATTTATTTCCAAATGTTAGAGAAATTCATCAAGAGCTAGCTGAGAGCTTAAGGCAACAAAGTAGCAATGCAGAAGTGATGGCGATGCTGAAAGTTTATGAGGCAAGAGATATAGGAGAGGGACAGATAGCTAAAAATCCAACTGCAATTGAGAGATAATTACATGGATGCAGAGCTGAGAAGAAGAGATCAAAACTTAGAGCAGGCACTCAAACAAAGAGATGAAGAGTGGAGGGCTAAGTTAGAAAGAAGAGAAAAAGAATTATGGGAATAACTCAAGGCAAGGGAAAAGGCTTTCATTTTAGACCAGTTAAGAAAAGACAATGTGTTACTAAAGAAAATGAAAGAGAGAGAGGATACAATGGAGAAGAATATGTTGCAAAAGGCAGATGCCTTTGGATATTTATATACAATATCAAATAAGGAAATCAGTCTTTATAGAAAAAGAGCGGACAAGGAGATAGCCAAACCAACTAAAGGGAATAATTATGGACTGAGAGCTTAGATATGGTCAATAACAATTTGATAAAGATGTACTCTACCCAAGGTGAATTTGAGGGAGTCCTAAACTCCATTGGGTAAAGATAGAATGATCTTATTAAGAAAATGGCTCTCTCAATGGAGTGGTTTGCCTTCAACAAAGAGGAAGGTAGTAAGGCTAGACGACCACAAGTCCAAATCCCTAAGTTCTCTCCCTCTTCTGCTGGTTATAGGTTTGAACCAGTAAATATGAACCTTCCCCCTAAGTATGATAGGAAAAGGAAATGACCTGCCTTGTTTTCTTTCCCTCTTCTACCTTTGTAATTAAATCCCTTGTGTCCATTTTTCTCTTGCAATTTTTCTTGTGTTTATTTCCTTTTTCATTTCTTGACCTTCAATTAATAAATAAAGAATGATGACTTTGTAGTTTGTGTAACTTTGCTGAATAAATGAGAAATCAGTTTTCCTGAATATATTTGCTGATGGAAGCTGTGGATTGTTTGGTGGAATTTGAGTGATGAGTGACTTGAGTTACTTGTGCTATGATGGATTTTTCTGAATTGAATGGCATGATTAATTTAATTTTTTAATTTGTGAAATAACATAGCAACTTGTCCAGAAACCAAACTAGAAATTTATTGATGAAATTGGGGTAGGATGGGATGAATTGAAAAAGGAAGTTGTGATGTTATGAATGAATAAGTTGAACTTCAAGACTCAAGGAATATTTAAAACAATGATGGAACAAATAAGACTTATAATTCGTTTTTGTAAACAATAGTTATCATAACTCGAAAAACAATACACATGGTCAAAAAGTACCCCTAAAACAAATTGTGCTAAGATTAGGGACATCTTCTGAGATCTATCACAGTTTAATCTCCTAAAAGTCCTAGAACTTATGAGAATATTAGTCAAGGCAAAATCTAAGGCAATACCACAAACAGGAAATGACATAGGCCATTCTGGAAGCTCAAAGCTTAATCTCTTGTAATATGCATAAGCATATACCTTAGTTCCTGATTTGAGCTAAGAGCCAATTTCATCATCAACTAGCAAATGAAAAGCCTAAATCCTTCCTTAAATCTAATCCTACATTAAAGAACCCTTGTTTGCCCAGATTACATGACAAGTACATCAATAGTAGAATAGGACAAGTTTGGGGGAGCATTATTTTGAAATGTAAAGGAGGATAAGAATAAAGGATGGGAAAGGAAAACCAATTGAGATGAGAAAATAAGAAGAATAATGAAGAAAAGAAGCTATGAAAATAGAAAGTATCAAGGTGGAATGAGTTTTGTCTTGTAGCCTTCCTCCCTTGAACAATTAAGTTCGTAGGGGTGTTTCAACACCTAGTACCCTAATCCCAACTGGTATGGGAGTTGCTAACCCAAAGTTCTCTAGGGGGGTAGAAAGCTTAAAAAGGCAAAACATTGCACTGTTCCATAAGCCTTGACAAAAAATGAAAAGTAAAAAAACTTCTAATATGAGGAATTGAATTTACAATCTAAAGGTGGTTAAGAAAAACACCATATTGCAGAGGCAATATCAACAGATTTAACCACCAAGGTCGGGGGTTGTTTGAATGTTGACATCAGTAGAGAAGTAATGTGTGAAGAATGAAGGCAAATATTTTGTGTTATAAGTGGAATCTGGGTAAACTCGAGCCTAAATTATCAATTTATCTACCCAATTACCCAAGCCACACAAGCTTAAAAGACCTAATTGATCTTGAAGGTTGTATTTACCTACATTAATGGAGATTAATATGATAAAAAAACATGTGTAAAACTCGAGAAAAATCCAATTTTTCTGAAAAATGACAAAACGGTAATTATTGTAATAGTACAGGTTGAAAACCTAGAATTTTTCTAGATCTCTGATGACGAAACGGACTTCACCGTTGGAATCGTCTCGCGAAATCTGGGCTTATCCAACCGAATTTCGTTGAATTTGCGCCATCAAATTTTGCACTTTTAGAGGTATTGGCGGCTCCGTGACACAAGGAGTGGTGCCTGATCTGGGCGCACCCGAGGTGGTCCGAATCAACAAAATTTATAAACCTAATTCTTTACCATCAGAGCATGGCTATCACAAAGATAAAGGGCTCTGGTCGAACACTGTGGCTGGGTTTTCTTCGTAGTGATTAGTCAGCTGATGCAAATGGTAAATCTGATTTGATTTGGGAGTTTGTAAAAACAAGGATTTCGTGGTGGAAAACCCAAATAAAGTGAAGTAAAAGATAAAGGAAATCTTGAAGCATCGTGTTATGGATTCGGGGTTCCTAAGATAACAAAGGGGTTCGCGGATCCATTTCCTCACGTTGGGGAGGATGACCTATAGTCATCTCCCAAACCGGATCTTTGTATGGCTATAAAAGTTGGACTTGTAATAAATTTCCTTTTGAAAGATGGCATTTATTGAACATTAATGGCCTCTCGATGTTGAAACCTATCTCCTTGACCCATCTTACAATGACTAATAAATGGCAATTAATAAATCTCAGTGGATCTAGCAATAAGCATCCACTGAATCCTAAAAGATTGCTAAGTACGGATCATTCAATATGCATCTAAGGGATTTTAACCTAGGGTTAGAAGGAAACACAAAAATGACAACAATTACTTGCGTTGAAACTGTGAGAAACCCTCAGAACCCTTGGAACCCTCCTCCAGTAACCTTCCTCTTCAAGGATGAAGGGAGTTTAGCCACCCATCCTCTGAGTTGTCATCCTCAAAGGGTGTTTGGCAGCCCAGAAAGTGAGAGAAAATGAGAGAAAATGAGAGAAACTGGGAGAAGCAGGAAAAATTTCGGCCTAGAAAATGTATTAATGATTAAGATGTATGTACAAAGTCCAGCTCTGAGAGTCTATATACCAGACAAGCAAAATTACAAAAATGTGTGAACTACCCAGTATTACATGAAGGGTAATTCATGAAAAATACAAAAATTGGTAAAAAAAAAAAGAGTCAAACGGGTCAAAAAGTGGCAGAACCCGGGCCATAGTTGTTGTAAAATTTGCAACTAGCTTGGGTGGTTCACAAGGTTGCGAAAATTCGCAACCTCAAATCAAGAACTCAGGAAATTTTGCAGGTTGTGAAAATTTCCACAAAATTCTCGCCCTTTCTTTCCCTGTCGCTATCTTTTCTTCTCTAGTTTATGACCGTACTATGAGTTCGACTGAGTCTTTCATGATTGAGGCCGACTAACACTTTAAGTAAGGTTAGCTTGCAAAAACTACAAAATTAGCCAAAAAAATGTGATCAGCAGTATAGCTATGACCTTAATATGCCAATCGGGGTTAATTGTTGATTAGTACACGCAGCGCTTCAAACCACTAAATGTGTGGTCTCAAAATAGCACCATTCGGGGTACGAATCGCTACACAAAGCATAACCATGTCACGCTCACATGACAAATTGTGAGGGGTGCACATGGCAATGAGCCATGTGGTGTGGCAATTTCCACTTAATGCATGTGTCCATGTGTGGACACATGGCACACGTGGAATAGTAAAATAAAGATCCATGACCACATTAAGACATGTGTTATGTGGAGAGATGTCAAAAACAAGGGCAGAGTCTATAAGAACTGGTGGAGGCCATGTGTCATAATTCCTCAGAGAGCGAATCCAAAGCCTTTGGATAAGCTGTGTTCTGGAGAGAAAGGGAAATAAAGGGAAAGAAAAGAAAGAAAATACAAAGGGTAAAAGGAAAAGTAAGTCATTGGTTTTAGTCTGGTCTACGGAAGAGAGCAGAAGAGGGAAAGAGGAGTGAGAAGCTCTACCTTTTCTATAATATTAACGGAGATCGGGCCGTCGGTTTTCGTCAGAGCAAGAGTCAAAGTTCATCCACGCGATAAGAGCTTCATGTAGGTACAAGAATCTAGGGTTTTCTCCAAACTCCAAGAGGTGGCTTTCCATTGCTATTTCTTGGTCAAAGAGCCGAATGGTATGGGGTTCTTTGGGGCCATGAGTGGTTTATGTGCTTAAGTCCCAAAATTGGGACCACTGAAGGTTCGGGACTGTTTCGGGAAGCTCAGACTCAGGTTTTATGATTGGTTTGATTCCGGGACTGATGTCTTAGGGCTTTGTGGTGTGTTTTGGTGGTTAGGGTTGTTTTTGGCCCAATCTAGAAGTGGTAAAGTGAACTGAACCGGGACTGGTTCAGGGAGTGTTGAGGTCGTATGATGCCTTGTTGAATTAAGGTCCTAAATCAAGGATTTTTGTGTGTTATTGCTCAGTAGTTGAATGATACGCGTAGAAAATCATATTGATATATGCTTACTTGATGTATTAACATGGATTACCTAATGGATGTAAATTATATGTAGAAAATATAATTATCCATGATTTATAAATGTTGCATGTAGCTCTCATCAAGCATGTAACATGAATTGGAAATGACATTCCACATTTCATATGCACAGGGACACCACATAGTATTGGGTGTGAGTGCATAACATGTCTTTTGAACAAAGAGGCTTTATCGGAGGATTGTCCAGTAAATTTTATCAGAGGGTTGTCCAACAAATCTTATCTGAGTGTTGTCCATTGTAAACAGATAGAGGGTTGTCCAACAAATATTATTGGAGGCTTGTCTAACGGATTTATTTTCGGAGGGTTGTCTAATGGATTTTGATACGAGATTTGCTCAATGAGTTTTCAAACAAAATTTTTTTGTTCTTTTGAAAACAAGCCATACATGGCAAATGCATGTGTGAGGGAGTTGGCAAGGACTCGAGACATGGGGCATGGCATGTAGACATTCGAGTAGGAATGTGCATATTTTTACTTGAATGTGTGCATGTTTTCCATTACATATGCACTTAGGCGGAGTAAATTTCTTGTAGGAGAATAATTCTCATCGAGTATCAAGCCACCCCGCCAGAGAAAATATTTTCGCGTTAAAGGTACACTGTGAGATGGAACTCATCTAATATCTTAGTAGTAAAGAAGCGATTGGCTTTGTTATGTAATTTGTAAAATTCTCGATGCTTTATCCAGCTTTTGTATATGTAAAAATGAGAAGCTTGCAATAAAACCTATCACTTGTTCAATATTGTGTTGGAAAGTTTTCCCAGATTTTATACTGCCTATATAATATGTGTAGAGGCAGTAGTATTGAATTAAATGCATAGGGAGGGAGTTGAAGGTGTAGGAAATGCCAAAAATTAGGCTATTGCATGTTTGGGTCATGACAGGGGAATCCTAGTCGTGACATAGTGCAAGAAATGCCAAGAACTGGCTACTGCTGGTTTTGGGTCACGATAGGGAATTCCTAGTCGAGACAGAGTTCTTTTTGTTTCTGTGTCGCGACATGGTTCTCGACACATAAAATTGTCGCAACATGGCTTTCTTTGTCATGACAGAGTTAGTTCTCTCGCCTTGACAATGTCGCGACAGAGGTTTTCCTATCGCAATCGAGACGGCCAAGGCAAGAGGTTGGGTGTTGCGATAGAGTTTGGCTTTGGCCAAGGAATTTCATGTCTCAAAAGAGTATTTTATGCGGTGATAGAGTTTATCTAGGTTAGGAGTTTTCTTGTCGCGACATAATGTTTTTATGTCGCGATAGAGTTGGCAATGTTGGAGAGGCTTTTATGTCGCAACAGAATATTTTATATCGCGACAGAGTATGGCCAAATGGAGAGGTTTTGTGTTGCACAAGGAATTTCATGTCGCGACAGAGCTTGATCATGAGAGGAGGTTCCCATGTCATGACCTAATATTCTGTGGCCAGCGGCTTGAGTCGGTCTGACATGGAGGTCGTGGTCGTGATGATATATAGCCTAGTCGCGGACGGAGTTGGTACAACAAAGGCCCGGTGCGCTGGGCGATGCTCGGGCATACACGACAGGTTAGAAGTTATAAGACAAGGACATGTACACGACAGAGGAATTATGTCATAGACTTGGACAGTGACGAAAAAAAAAAAAGACCCCTAGGATTTGAGGCTTCACAATATGGGACTTAGAAAAATCAAGGAGAATTTTATTATCTTAGTGAAACTCGAAGATTAACTAAGAGGCCAAGATGAAAAGAGAGAAAACCATCACACATTCACAAATCAGGGTTAAATAATTGAACTATTTACACTATAGGAGTTATTTGTCTGTTTAGTGAACTTACATGAAATCTTCCTTGTTTTGGATTGGAAACTTGTTCAAAAATAATTTTACAACTAATCTATTTTTGAGCTAAATTGTGGATACAAGGGAAAAGATGTCTATTGCAAAACAGAAAAATGTCCTTAAAAATAAAAGTTGAATTGTTTGAGGACAAACAAAATTTTCTTTTCTTTGTTTGGGGACAAGCAAAGCTTGAAGTTTGGGGAATTTGATGAGTCCTAAACTCATCTATTTTTAGTCCATTTTTCTTGCATTTTTTAGAAGTTTATGATTCATTTCAAAATTATGGAATAATCACCAACTTTGTGTTTTGCAGGTTTTGAATGTAAAAGAAACAAATCTAGTAAGAAAAGTAGTAAAATTCATGAGCAGAAATGTCACATAATCTCGTGAATGCATAGAAGCTCAAGGCAACCAGCAAGTCAATGGTGCAACAAACAATGTATGTCGCAACAAAGACATAGTTGAGCTCAAGTTGGAAGCTTAAAGATTATCGCGACACTTCACAACTTTGTCGCGACATAATTTGAGAAGTATTGAATGAGAAATGTTGCAAAAAGAAATGAATGTTGTGGACATAATGAAATCGAAGACGTAACTATATCGCGACATTGCCCGAAAAGTTCCTTAAAAAATAAATAATTAAGTGTCATGACATAAAAAAGCATTGTTTGATAAGATGATGAGTCCTAAACTTATTTATTTCTCACCGTAATTTTTCAAGAGCTTATGATTCATTTTAATGCTGAATTATGGAATAATCACCAACTTTATGTTTTGAAAGTTTTGAATGCAAAAGAATCGAATCCAATAAGAAAAGAAGAGAAAATTTTGGCTAAGGCAGAAATGTCGTGACATAATCTCATAATGTCGCGACATAATCCTAGAATGTCGCAACAAAAGCTCAAGGCAACTAGTATGGCAGTGTAGTAACAAGCAATTTTATGTCGCGACAAAGGCAAGGCTAGACTAAAAGTGGAAGTTTAAAGATTGTTGCAACATTTCAAAACTTTGTCGTGACATAATATGAGAAGGATTGAATGATAAATGTTGCAGCAAAGAAATTTATGTCGCCACAATGGATTGTTATGTCGCGACATGGTCTAAGAAGTTCCTGAAGAAGAATGTCGCGACATTCCTTTATTCTATCATGACATTTATCAAAGCAAATGGCAGTACAGTTATGTCATGACACAACAAAACTATGTCTCGACATAAAATTTTAGACTAAAGAGACAAGTCAAGACAAGTAGGTCACGACAAAGGTTTTTATGTTGCAATATTTTAGAGAATGACAAGATCAAAGCAGGAAATATGTCGCGACATAAATTTCAGAAGTCAGCATAGCAAGGCAAAAAGGCTATGTTGTGACAGAGAAGTTTTATGTTACAACAACCACAACAAATGGTTGAGGGAACTCTGTTATGACATAGAAATTTATTGTCGCAACAAAGATTGAGAAGAACTGTAAAAAGAATGTATCTGTTGTGATAATCGAAAGCTATGTTGCGACATTAATTAAAGAGAAGTGCCTAGAAGAGAAATGTACACTGTCGCAACATTTTCGAACTATGTCGCGACATAATTCAAGAAAAAAAAGGTACAGAATACCGTGGACATAACACCGCAAGACACGACAAAGACGGAGGATAACAAACAATGTCGCCAAGAAGAATTTTCTTGCGTCATAAAAGATTTCTAATTTGGGCTAGTTTTTGGGGATCCACAATTTCAGCCTCAAAGTGAGACCCATCAATTTAAAATCTATAAATAGAATCAGATAAGGCATTGTGCACAGCCACAACTGTGAACATCTAGGTAGCCGGGAGCCTTCACATATGTTTTCATTTTTTCGTAGATTTAGTTTTAGCTTACATTTTATCTAGTATTTTCTTTGGATTTGAGCAGTAATTTGGGTTAAAGTTTTTGAGCTCGGTTGATTGTAAACATTTAGATTTCATTACTGTATGAATTCAATGGAATCTAGAAATTTTTTGGAGTTCATATATTTCAGTTTGCTTGCAATATCAGTAAGTTTTCCTGATCAGCTAGTCACTGTTATTTGTAATCCAATTTTGAAAGAAATAGCTCTCTTTAGGAACGGACTAACATTGGTTATCATTTTATGCACAACTTGAAAGAATGTCATTGTTAGAACTTTGAATTTATTTAATTGGTGTTGTTGTTAAAATTAACTATTCCGAATATTAGTAGCTTGTACCTAGAAAAGAACTATATCTTGTTCTGATTTCTATGAGGTTATATGAGTGACACAGAGATGGAGATTCCTGAGAGTATAGAGCAGTTACTTAGGGGTATGCTAGACTAACATTATAGAACTAATGAACTCTGAAAGATTACTTTGATATATCACTAATTTAATCATAAATGGAGGATTAGTTGGTTGATCTATCAGTCTAATTGGTCAAAGGTTTCTCCTCTGTTTGATTAAATGATCTTGATCCCGTGTTAGTATAGATCTAATCAAGGAGATAGAGAGTTTACTCAAATTATTAGGATGAGATACCAATTAGATTGGAGAAGGCTTGTATTATGTAGTCTATGGTGAAAGAATTTTCATTCCCTGTAAGGTGGTAATGGCGTATTGAAATGGAAAATACTCAGCTCTTAGAAAGAGGATTAAATCCTACAAGTAACTGTATTAGACCCATGTGTTTGGAAAGAGTGTGGTTTTCTAATTAGTGAAATGTATAGTGGATGGAGGAATCCAAACTATACTACCTAGCACCTTTGACAAGTTCAAATTTCAAACTGATGGCTGAGCTATGCTGTGGAATGATGTAGAAATTGATAGTCATACATTGATCTATTTCCCAGTGTTCACTTTACTCAATGAACTCTCAATTCCAATTTATTTTGAATTTTTGTTTATAGTTGAAAATTTTTAATCATTCATTCATTATTTAGTTAAGCAAAACAATTTGTACTTTTGAGATCAAATAGTAAAGATCTTAAGTAGTAGGGGTAATTTATCTTAGATCACTCATCAGATCCTTGTGTGAATGATGTCACGGACTTAAAATCCACTTTATTACTTTGTATGAGCGTACTATATGGAAATTAGACTTAGTATAATTTTGCAAAAAAATTACAAACATATTAGAAAACATTATTTTATAATTCTTAGTTAACAAGTTTATGGCGCCGTTACTAGGGACTGATCTAGTTTTATGTGGTTGTCATAAATTTGTCCAACAAGCTTTTGGCGCCATTGTCAGGGACTAAATAGTCCTAGGTAGCAGTGATAGAAATTTGGTATATAGAGTTAAGGTTTAACAAGTATTTTGGTGCCATTGTTGGAGACTGATCTAGTTCTTAGTAGCTGCGTCAGAAATTTGTCCAACAAGTTTTTGGCCCCGTTGCCGGGGACTGAATAGTCCTAGGTAGCAGTGACATGAATTTGGTATATAGAATTGGGTCTAACAAATTATTTTGGGCGCCGTGTAGGATCCCCCAGAATAATCAACATCGATATTCAACGAAAGAAGTACTAATTTGGACTTTTGAATTTATAAAAATTTGGAAAATTTACAAAATTAGTTTTAACTGTAATAGCCGAGTAAGCTATTGAAAATGTTTTATGAGCTTATGAAGATACATATTTTTTTTCCTTAACTGATTTCAAGTGATCTTAGTGTGTTTCCATTTCAAGAAGATTTTACATGCATAGAAAACCATAAGCAGAATTGTTGCCTTTGGATCTGAAGTGGAAGGGCGAGAGAGAAATCTAAAGAAAGTTGAGAAGTTCCGAAGATAGGTAGTTATGGCAAAGCAAGAGAGGTCAACAAAAAACTTGGAGTGAAGCAATAGCAAAAGGCCTGGAGGCCGCTAACTGGAGGATTTTTTGAGGCCAGTCATTAGAGACGATTACTCTATTGTGAGACAACCTACTATAGAGGCCAACAACTTTGAATTAAAGCCAACTTTGATCATAATGGTGTACTTCGGCATCCAATATCGCACCATCAAGTGAAGACCCTAATGAGCACATGGGAAGATTTATGAGGATGGAAAATATAGTAAAGATGAATATGGTGAGACCTGAGGTGATCAAGCTACAACTCTTCCCTTTTTAACTAAGAGATGTGGCAGCAACCACTTGGTTTGAATCACTGCCTTATGGATCAGTGGACAATTAGGAAGATTTGGTGGAGGCCTACATGAGCAAATTCTTCCATTGTGTCCTCACTTCAAAAAGGATAGGGGAAATCATAGTGTTTAAACAAGGAGAGGATTAAAGTCTCTATAATGCATGAGAGAGATATAAGAGACTGTTGAAGAGATGTCCAATACATGGAATAGATTTGACCACCCAGATGGACATCTTTTATCACTATATGAACTACACCTCTAAAGGTATAATTGATACAACCTACTGTGGAGCTTTCAAGAGGAAGAGTGCTAAAGAGGAAAAACAGTTGATTGAAGATCTAGCAAAAAGCAACTACAGAGCTCCATCTAAGACTTTAGGGAGCAGCAGCAAACTGAAAGGAAGTGGTGTAACGACCCGTAACAAATAAAACAAGTTTTTTTTTTTAACATTTGACCAAGTTTGACCAAGTTGACTTTTTCCAGGATGGATAATTTTGGGTTGACTAAGACACCATTTCGTAGGCTTCGTCGATACGAGTTCATAGACGGGTTGAACATCAAATGGAAGCTTACGGATAAAATTTATGGCCCTTAGGGGAGTTTAAGCAGCGGTATTTTATCAATGTCAAGGCGTCACTCCCGGTTCCCTACACGAAAGCGACCTAGGCTCTATATAAAAACCTAGTTTTGTGTGTAAATAGAACCCCAGCCCCAAAACACTCATTTTCGGCTCGAAAACCATAGAAAATTCCCAAAACACGTGGACTCAGTGGGTCGTTTGACCCATTTTTAGGCCAAGCCGGGTTTTGGCGTGGAGGTGACCCGGCCCACCCCCTTGACATCTCGTGACCAGGGAGGAGGAGCACGGCGGCGACCTTCTTGAGCAAAGTTTCACCGACCAACCGCCATGGGGCCTTCGGATTGGCCGCGACCGCGTTTGCTGCGCCTGATGGAGTCCTGTTTTCTTTGTTTAGGCCATTCAGGCTGACCCATGCCTCTCTCCCCCATTTTAGACCCTACGAACTCATTCCCGTGTCCTTTTCTGAATTCCTCACCAGTTTGAAAAATAACCAACAAATTTGATTAAACCGGTTGGATGATTTTGACCACCAGCAACTTTGGACAAGGTAAGGGTGCTTATATAATTCCTAGTCTCTTAGGCTTTCGTTGATATAAATTTTGTAAATTTTGGACATTGTTTAGTTGTTTCAAAATTTTGGGTCACTTAAAGGTAATTAGAAAGGTTTGGACGAGAGTGGACACCGATTGGTCGAATTAGGAAAAAGTGAAGTTGGATTAGTGAGAATTGGACATTTGCGGTTATTAGGTTCAATTTCGAAAAATTAGCCTCAGGGTAAAAGCTAATTTTGGATATCGAGTCCCATAGGGCTGCTTGTATAATTAGTTTGTCGGAGTCAGTTTAAATGGACCTCAGTTCTAAAAATTATATCTTAGGCATTTGGAAGTCTCGATGTCTTTAGTTTAGTTAATGGAGCTAAAGGTATTTTTATTATGTCTGAGCACTCATATTTGAGCAGAGAGAACGATCATGCATGGGAGCGGGGCGAGCATGCGTAAGTGCGTAGTGGTTTATATGCTTTAAATACTTTGGGTATTATTATGATACATAAAATGGTGGTAAATTATTTTATATAGATTATTTAAATCGGAAATGGTTGGTTATGCAAAAATATAATTATCTGTTTTTATATAAACAAGTTATCATTTCATATGAATTTTGTCAACATTTTAAATATTTGGAAACTTTACTGATTTCATGGATAAATTTGTGGTATTTAAACATTTTGGTAGTTAGGGTTTTTACCCTTTAAAAATTTATTGATTTAGAAATGGTTTGAGATTTTGTGAAATGATTAAAATACGATTATCGTTGGAAAATTAAATGTGAAATGAGATCGATTCCAGGATTTGTTATGGATTAATTAATACCATATAAGTACTGAGAGTTCGGTCCAGTATTTATATACACGGTGCCTGGGTTTGCCACGGTGTTGTGAAGTTGGTTTCATCCAACGGTTATATATTATTTCACGATGAGGTCGGGTTTACAGAAGCAGTTTTACTAGTTGCCACGGTGTCGTGAGTTCAGGTTCATCAACGAGTTATATATTATTTCACGGCCGTGAGAATTAGGTTTACCAGCAGTTTTATTAATTTGCCGCGATTATTAGGTAGGGTTGGTTTCATCCAGTTCTCTGTATTATTTCCCGACCGTGAGGTGAGGGTTACAGACAGTTTATTAGTATCATTATTACTACGGCACCTTTCGATGATGAGGGTCGTGAGGTGGGGTATCCTACGGTTTATGATGGGTATATGGTACGGTACATTGTTGAATTCTAAGTAAACTATAACCATTTCAATATTTATGGTTATTGTATTTCATGATTTTCTTACGACATGATGTTGATATATTTTATGCTAAATTCTTATGTTGTGAATAAATACGGGGTGATGATTTTCTTAATAATAATTTGAGGTTAAAAATGTTACGAACATGAATTTCATATTGATGACTTGGAGGTATGAGTTTGGGTTTATGAAATGATTTTAAATGAGGGACCTTAAATGAGTGGGCCAGTGGTCTTGAAGAAATGTTTGAAAATAAAAGCCTTATTTTCCTTATAAATTATACCCTCACTTGAGATTTATTATCTCACGTTTTATTTATTTGAATCAGTTCTCTGGGTCTAAGCCGATCACATGAGACACACCTCGCGTAACTTCTACATCAACTAACCTGCGACAGTGCCGATTACTCTATCTTATCTATCTGTCCTTATTTTATTGGATTTATTTATTCTCATTTGTACCCCTAAATTCGCAAACACTCTTAGAATGCTCTGATCTTAGCATTGAATTCATATGAGTCTTTATTATGTGTGTTTGTGGTTATGACCTCTGATAAAACCCAGTCGGTTGTGGATTTAAGCATTGTGGATTTTTATATCTTTAGGTATTATATTAATGCATGTGTTTACTTTCTTTCTTAAAAGTGGGGTTCCCTTGGACTCACTAGGGATTGTACGGTGTGGGACTCTCAGCGGGACTCACCAGGGGAATCACAGGAGGGTATCCGGGTTGGGTCTTGTCAAGTGGGGTGATAGAACTAAACAAAATGACTGCAATAGAAGCCAAACTTGATGCATTGATGTACAAACTAGGAAACCAAGAAAGAAGAATGCATCCAGAACAGTGGAAGAAAGTGAACAAAAGAGTAGTGCTGAAGAGGGGCCAGCCATGGGGTCCTATCAGGATTGAGAGGCTCGGTTGTCATTGGCAACAAAAGCTACAAATTTATTCAAACCTGCTTTGCTGACTCATTTTAAACCACTAAGGAACCATAGAGAATTTCTCATATAGAGGTGAAACCTGTGAGAATGCAAAGCCGATGCAATTTTCAACAACAACTATGCTTCATAGGGTTTAGAATGACAAACATGAGGAAGTTAAGAAATTAGAAAATCTAAGACAAAGAGAATCTCAATCCTTCAAGGCTAAATCTTGACATTCTACATGGGAGGAGAGAATAGAGAGCTGTGAACATTCATGGCAAGTGAGCAAGCGACATTTGAACAGAAGTAAAAATGTGTTTTAGGCTAACAACAATAAAAAATGCGGAGACCTGAGTAGGGCGGTGGCTGACAAGTATAATCTGGGTCAAGGGATGCCTTCTAAGTGATACAGAAGCGAGAGATCATAAGCGATGGTGGTGACTCTGAGGAGTGGTAGAAAGTTGGAAAGAAGAAAAGAAGAGGAGAAGAAAAAGACAGAAAAGACTAAGAAAGAAGAGAGAGCCCGCGGAAAGGGGACAAGTTGGCTTGGAGTTGAGAGTAGGTGAAGAGACTAGAAAGAAGAGGTGGGGCGAAGCGATATATGAGGGAGATAAGAAAGAAGCCGAAAAGAAAAAGACCACAAGCCTACATGCCTCTTAATTTCATTCCACTCTGAAGGTATTAGGGAAACCAAAAAATAGAGGAAGTAGTTCTCTAGATTCTTGGATGTTCAGAAAATAGAGATTAATATACCTTTAGATGAGCATTGGCTCAAATACCTAACTATGCTAAGTTTACGAGAAGAACATTATAATTAAAGATGAGAAGGTTTGCTAAAGAAGGAGAGGTGAATTTGATAGACACACAGTCTGAGTAATTCAAAGAGTCTACCGGTGAAGATGTGCAGGATCTACAGGAGCCGCCATTCCACACTGAGAATTAGGAAGGTTGATTTTAAAAGGCTTTATGTGATTCAGGGGTAAGCATCAAATTCATGCCATTGTCAGTAGTGAAGAGACTGAGTTTGGGGAAGCTTACTCCCACAAATATGACCCTACAAATAATAGATAGGACTATGGCACAACCAAAGGGAGTCCTTGAAGATGTATTCATCAAGGTGGGAAAGTTTATTTTCCTTGTGGACTTTGTAGTTATGGATATGGAGGAAGATACAAAAGTTCCACTGTTGCTTAGAAGACCATTCCTAGCCACTAGGCGCAGCAGTAGATATGAAGAAGAGGAACTCACTCTCGGGTAGGGAAGAAGAAGTATCTTCCAACCTTAACAAAAGCCTGAAAACCGATTATGAATATTGAAGACAGAAATTATATTTGTACAAGCGATAGGTTCAGCGATCCTGAGTACGATTTTTGGGTGTAGTATCGAATTCAATCAATGAAAATTAGATGAATTTCTAGTATCTTGAGGATCTTGATTGTGAATTTTTGACTGTTACGGTTGAAGCAGATCTTCGGTTTGAATAGAGCAGTCTGAGAGAAATCAAGCGCCCAGTGAAAATGAAATTGGGTAGGATTGAGAAGGGTTATCAGCCAAAGGAACTACGAGACACTTAAAGTATGCTTTCTTAGAACTAGAAAAAGCTAAACGGTGATTATATCAGTTGCATTGAATAAGCTTAAAGAACATAAAATGCTAGAGATTCTCAAAGAGTACAAAGGAGCAATTGCTTGGTCAGTAGAAGATGTGAAAGGAATCTATGACACGAATCCGAAGTGCCCAGTGACCAGATCAGCCAGAGTGGAATACTTGTGGTATTGCATCTCGATACCACATTATCATGTCTCATTGATTGAGACCCATTTAATCTGCCAGAATACACAAGGCTACTTAAGAGTTTAATTACATTACTCTTATACAAAACTTATATTAAAACTAGTTTGTTCTAATACATGTTTTACAAAATAAAATCAAAGCCACAACCGGCCTTCTTCAAACATGCGATCTCGGATGACGGTCAGCCGCTTGCGCATGACCTATACTTGAAAGGGGGTACCACGATGGGGTGAGCAATGCCCAGTAAGGATAACTCCTCTGAGAGCCTCCCCTTCTAAGTCTGCATGCGATACCATGTCCACACAATATACACACATCAACATTCCGATGAAAGAATATTATTCTAAATGGAGTCCATGTGACTGCCATGCCCCATGTCAGAGTCTCAAACTCCCTCACACAACGCCTAAGCCCATGTGTGAAAAACACTTAGATCCAGGTGACATCAATGATCATTTTCAAAATAATTCATTTGTTTATAAACTAAAAGCTTTTGGATGATATCCACAATGATCATTTTATTTTAAAATCATGCGCCATTTATTTTGTGGGTTGCTTGGTTTTTGGTGTCTCACATGGGCTCTATAAACCAGACACTTTTATGGCCTTTCCATAGTTGAGGACTATGTCGACCATAGTTGGCGGTTTTTCATCAGAGGGGGATCATCCTTCTTCAGCGATACTCGTCACATATTTTTTGTTTCAATATGGCGTGCGACTGTTGGACTTGGGTCAACGACACCGAATACCCTCAATTACCAATGTGGTGATTGATTTGAACCATCCACTCCACACCCATGAAATGTGATGTTTATGGTGCATATACTGTCACGATGCATCATTGCATGTCTATACAATGTCACATATATGATGAATGGTCTATGGACAACTCTACTCATGCATATCATCAATGCATCATGAACAATTATATCAATAGCATATAGTGTCATACACAATCTTCATTCATGTCAATATATCATCTGCGCATATATAAACATGACATCTGGCGTGACATTCCATATTATGCAACAACACCCTCACAATCAAGCCATAATAGACCACAAAATAGTTCCGAACTCAGTTCAGAAGCTAGTACCCTAACAGTCTAAAAAAACTAGACACAAACCGTTAAACAGCTTAAGCTGTAGTAGTCCTAGGAAATGGACCATAACTTGAGTTGTACAGGTCCAATTTCGATGATTCAAAAGCTTACATCAAGTGTATAGATGCAGCTAAAATTTTCATGCAGAACAGTAGTCAAAATTCCCTTTTTTTCCCAACCAGAAATCAATCCCAAAATCTGGACAGTGTATGGGGTCAAAACAAGGCAGCCTGTGGCAGTCTCGAAAAATAGACCATGACTCGAGTTATAGAGGTCCAATTTGGGTGATTCAAAACTGTAACATTAAGATCACTGATACAACAATTTCCATGAAGGACACTAGTCCAATATCCCCATTTTTCAAGACCGAAAATAAGTCCCAAAATCTGGACATAATGTGGGGTCATTTTCACATCACATGTCAATACAATAGAACACTTAGTGTAACAATCAAATTTTCAGTAAAGATATGAGCACCAAATGTCACCCACAAGCATATGGTCAGATTCTAGACTCAAAGATCTTTACATAGAGTTCAATAACATGTGAATCGGAGTTCAGACGAAAGATATGACCGTTTAAAGTTGGAGAAGCAAGGGAGTGCAGGAGCTACAATTGTGCCAAAACACAATGTAATTGTTGCAAATTTGTAGTTTGAAGCCCCTTATGGGTAGCAGGTACACTTCTGATTTTAAAGCCCATATGGGTAGCTATTGTACACCAAATTTTGATCGAAGCAACTCCTTAAACATGCCCTAACCTTGTCCCTAGTGAAACAAAAAAAAACCGGCCGCAAAACAAATGCGAGATTAAAGCCACAAAACATGCCATAACATGGCAAAAAAACCATCCCAAACTCAGCCCAAAATCAGCTTCAAAACAATCCCAATTCAGCCCAAAGGTAGGAGAAAAATCAAAAAAGGAAGAATCCCTACCTCTTAGGCGGTAAGGAAACATTAGAGATGCAAAAACACCTCACCAAAAAGCTTTGTTCCCAAATCTCCTATTTTGAATCTTCGGTGAAATCTCTCCTTTTTGGTGCCTACGCGTAGCCCTCGTCAAGATGATGAGCTTTGCTCTCGGCTCAGCAGTTTCGGTGTGAGAGCAATATTAGGAAAGGGCTCACTGCTTTTTCTCCTCCTCGCTCTCTCTCTCTCTGCTCTCTCTAACAGTTTGAAAAAAAATCGAAATGGAGATCTTTCCAAAATTTCTCCTTTTTATGCTTTAGATATGTGGCTCACGTGGTGCCAGGTCCCCACTACGTTAGGTCCATTTTAGCCTCAAATAATTTGGCTCATCCGATTCAAGATCAAATTATCTTCTATGAACTTTCTTTAAATTATTTTACAACTTCCAATATTTTCTTCAAAAATCTCGTTTTTGGGGTCCACCAGACACTAGTCACCCCGAAATACGTAAAAATTCTAACTATCTCGGAATTCGACGAAATTCATCTAGGTAACTAGATTTCCTAGGACGAATCCAATAGTGAGATCTGTTTCATCATCTAGATTTAGAAAATTTCAGGGTTTTCAACACTATTACTATAACGACAATTACCAGTTTTGTTATTTTGAAAAATTGCATTTTTCAGGGTTTATTACCATCTTCTATTTTCATTATAAAATCCTCTTGGAGGAAAATGAAAGAACCTCCATTGAACATCGAAAAGTGAACCTAGTAATGAAAAGTTATTGATTAGTACTTAAAATAATTGCAATTTGAGCCTTGTTTATAGCAGGGTTTTATGCGATTTTGTGTACTAATGGAGCTTCAATAACTCGAATGTCATTAGAATCAGGCTTTATTACTAATCACAACACAGGCTATTTTAGTAGTTTTGGATCAAATCCTGTATTTTCTCGAGTTAGATTCAAGCACAGTGAACCCAGGAGCCAAATTCGAGAAGATGCATGATCAAATCGGAGAATTTTGGAGCAAAAAGCATTGAAGAAGAAAATTTGTAGAAATTTTGGCAGGGTTGCAAAGTTTGCAACCTGCAAAATTGTGGATTCTGAGAATTTAGTAACTGTGAAATTTAAAAAACACTGCAATTTTTATGAGCTGTGACACCGAAACCTGAGAGGCTAAACGAGGTTGCCAATACAGCGACACAACGAGACAACGCTCATGTGTACTGTTAATTTGGCACATTACTTTTGGTGGTTTATACAAGTTTGCCTAATATGTTTGGGTCTTTAACACACTTTGTAATTTCCTTATGCGAGGAGCATATAAGCTCAACCATGCTTGTAATCAAATCAACTTCTTGTCACTCCATCAATCAATCAAGGAAATTTGGCACGAAGCTTCCTCTCCCTCTGTTGTTGGTGATTTTCTCTTCGTCTCCCCTCACTTTCTTGCATTTTCTTGGTAGCCAAACACCCCTTGATGATGACAAATCAAGGGGATGGCAACATAAACCCCCGATCATGAGGGAAGGCCCCTTTAGGTCTTAATTTTGAGTTTAAACTGCATTTTCTCATGCTCTTCATGTATGTGTTTAAAGATTTGTTACTTGCTTCTCTACATAGGTTAAATATCTTAAGCATGCTCTCCTAATGTGTATTTTGCAAGCTTTTTAGGTTGATAGGATACTTTCACTAGATCCCGGCTGATGCCCAGGATTAGTTGTCTCAGATTAGTTATTGTAGGATAGAGTTTTTGAGATGTGTTTTCCTTCTTAGGGACATTATGCCTAATCAAATGGCATATTTCAAGGAAAACTCTTAGGGTTTAGGTTTTAAAGCTAAATGAAGATCAGTTGAGGAAATGACTATGTATGTCATGATCCACAAACGAGGATAAAGACAGTGCACATGATTGGTTAGCACAGAGACCACTAAGCCCGGTGGCGAAACGACTTCAGAGTTTCTCTTAACTTTTCATGGGTTCCTTACCTAGTCAGCATTCACCTCTTTGTTCATCATTCATAAATCAGAACACCATTTCAGTGTGCATTCTGAATAATGTTCGATACTATCTTATAGTAACACGCCTGAATCAGGAATCTAGGTTATAAATTTTGTTGATTCAGAACACCTACTTGGCATAAACGAATCAAATGGCGCGGTTGGTGGGGATGGTGCCTAGTGAGAGAAAAAGCAGGTGAACTTGTGGTCCACATCTAGGATTTCTAGAGTTCTAAGATTCACATCACATCACAAGTTTTGGTGCAATCTCATTTCTTTTTTATTTTATCATTTTTCCCTACTTATAGTTCTTGGGGGTGAAAATTTCAACTGGGAGTTTCTTTTCATTGTGCGGGCTTGTTACCCCTGTTTTGATATTAGCTAACCTTAACCTTTTTGTTAGTCTTGTTTTTGCTGGTCTCTTGCTTTTGGTGTGTTCATAACAGCTTATGCAGTGGGACAGGAACACTGCAAGCAGATTGGAAAGGCTAGGTGCTCCAGTGAATAGGAGCTATGGTTGCTTTTGCACACACAATCGGATGGAGACCCACTTTGATGAAGCAGTAGAGCCAGGGGGTTATGGGAGCTTGATACCTACGAATCGATGAGGGATTACATACACCCACCAGGGTGAGAGTGCACCCTCATCCGTGCCCAGTAGAGGATGTGGCGATTGAGACCTTATTTAGTGCCCACGCTCGACTTTTCATGTTATGGAAAACGAAAATCCATACACACATATTCGGGATTTGAGTTTGCACTACTTTTAAGGGAGGGTCGTGATATGGACTTTGCTGAGCTGAAGCCTTCCTTTGACCCTCAAAGATAAGAAAGCCAAAATTTGGCTTAACTCCTTAGACGAGGACCATCGAGAGGCGGGTGAAATTTGCGAGACATAATTTTTAAAAAATTCTTCAGTGCCCATAAGACCAACAATCTGAAGAGGAAGATTTACACCTTTGCAGCTCATGATAGTGAAAATTTTTATCAGTGCTGGGAAAGGTATTTGGAGACCATCAGTGCATGCCCTCACCATGGCTTTGATACATGGATGCTAGTGAACCACTTCTACGATGGAATGTCCCCGCTTCCATAGAAACAACTCTTAGAGAGACCATGTGGAGGGACTTCCTCGGCCAAAAATCTGATGAAGCCATGGACTTTTTGAACTACATTATTTGAAACCTCGAGGGATGGGGCAGAGCAAAACCTAAGGAGGTAGAGAGAATGAAACCAGCAGTGGCCGAGGGGCATTTTCAGCGACGGAGGATGTGGAAATAAAAGCTAAGCTGTCGCCTAAACGAGAAGGATGGAAGAACTTGAAGCGAGAGAAATCACCCGGGAGGTGGGACGATGGCGAGGCTGTATGCCTAGCCAACCATGTTTCAATTGTCAATCTACTAGTCATCAAGGAGAGCATTGTCCGATTTCCCCCTCAGTAAGGGATTTAATGGTTGAAAATGCAAATGTTGTGGGCCAAAATAGACCTTCTTGATACTGATATGGCAACACTTATAATCAAGCTGGAAGAACCATAACTGGCACCGGAAGCCTAAACCTCATGTGTATGTTCCTCCAGGGGCACATCAGCAGCAACAATATTATGGGTCCCGCCTCTCGGCCAGCGACTGACGAGCTTAAATCACTGGGTTGAGCAGAAGCTATCATGAATTTGAAGGCAGGTGGTGGGAATTTGTAGAGGAGCATAAAAATATCAATGCTGAATAAACCAAAAGAATAGAAAAGATTGGAAGCTCTATGGACAAAAAGAGTTGATGGGCTTCACAAAAGCCTAAATCCAAAAAATTGATACCATGCATTAAGTAAGCGAACGATCGTAGTACGAGGGAGAAAGGAGATTCCCCTGGGCGCTTCGATCCTGGGGAGTGCATGAACTAAGATATCTTAGTGAGCACACGCACGAAGTGGATAAGTCCAAACAATATCTGCTGGTGGTAGAGAGGTGGCGACCACGATGCCCAAACCTGCCTGAAGCAAAACGGGAGGAAGAGGGCTGAACACATATTCATTAAAGAGTTCGATGAAAATGTACTTTATTTCCCCAAGCAGAGGGGCAAAGAGGCTTCTAAGCAAGCATCTTAAGTGCTGAAACAGGTAAGTGAACATCCTTGCCAACATGATCAAACAAATTTAACTATCTTAAGGCCGAAGAACTTTACCTGATCAAAGTTGAAACGCCAACAAAAGTGGACCTGCTTGAGCAGTGACCAAATCATCCAGCGAGGACCTTGGTTAAATGCAAAGATCCCGGGACCCCCCACCATTTCGATTAGCATTGGAGAGGGACTTGCATAAACGAGCCTTTAGCTGGAATTTTGGGAGCTAGTGTCAGCCTGCTTACTCGGTATGCAAGCTTGAGTTGAGTTTGGGAGGCTGAAGCCCTGCAGCATCACCCTATCTTTAGCGGATCGATCAGTGAAAATACCAAAGGGGATAGTTGAGGATGTCTTGGTAAAGGTAGATAAATTCCACTATCTGGTTGATTTTGTGGTTCTTGATGATACAAAGCGATGTGAACGGCCTCACAGTGCCGTCATATGGGAGGCCAATTTTGCCGCATCTGTGCTATAATCAGTGCCGAATGGTCCTCATTCGCGCCGACAACATGTTCGACTGCATTTTTCATAAGTGTGAGGATAAATATTTGAGGATGAGAAGCGAGAAGGCGAGGAAGAGTGCGCCTTAGTAGCGCGGTGAAGGGAAAACAGTGTTAAATAAGCGCAGAAAATTGTGAGAACCAGCGGTGATGGATCGTTTGCCTCAGTCCTCTTCTTGCATCTGTCATGCCACCGGCTGCAGAGCATAATGCTTAACAACCAAGAGCAAAAGTTAATTTCAGTATGATTACCTCGCTGCCGGCGTAGAGCTTCTCCTCCTTGACCCCATAGGACCTCTTGTCGACTGTCCGTAATTGGTTCTGCGAACGGAATCACTCACAAATTTTAATGAGATTTTGTTTGTTTTATTTCAATTTTAGAATTAAGTTTTCATTAATATCTTTAATTTCCAAAATTTTGTGAATTTTCTTATTTTTCTAACCAACTATATAAATTTTGGTTTTGTAGTGGTGTGGGTCGTTCCGATCTGGGGCATAGTGCTGAGAATTTCTCAGTTGTGAATATTTGTAACTGTGAAATTCGCGAGATCTGGTCGTAGCCTATGGTTCTTGTTCATCTTCTCATCCTGACTCTTGGGTTCCTATAACCTCCGTTCCGCTCACCTGGTCGTTATAATCTTTTGAGCCATTAGATTAATGGTCATTAGAAATAAGTGATTCTTCATCTTCCTAACCTCCTCCTTTATAAAGCCTAGTTCCATTTCATTTTCAATTCCTGCTTCACCTGGTTTACGAAAAACCTTTCTCTCTTAAGTTTGCTCTCTCTCGGGCTCGACAATGGCGTAGAGACTCCTTCTTCAAGCCACGGGTGAGCCAGGCCCGCTCCTCTGCGAGACCTCCGGCTCCAAGCGGCTCTACGGTCGTCGTATACGCGCCTGGGCTCCTCTGCGCCACGGTGTGGGCCTAACGCCTCTGCGCACCCCTCTGTTTGCTCTTCTTCCCCTGCGGCTCTTGTGCACGAGCCACGCTGCTAGTGTTGAGGTTCCTATGTGGCCACCTTCGGAGGAGATATCATACTCGGGTTGGGCCCACTCCACCCGCTCCTTCGCATCCTAGGCTAGCCTAGAGGGCCTAACCGGCCAAGAGGGCCCGGACTTCAGGCCCAGGAGAGTCATCCATGAGATCGGCGCCGCCTTTTGCCTTATCAAGGTATATGGCGAGCCCGGATTTGTCTCGGCATCCATCGTGGTGACCTTACTTCCCTGACCCGTCGGGATGTGTTTGTAGAGAAGATTTCCATGAGGAGGTTTACTCGACCTCGGTGTTACCGTAGACACAGGCTCGAGACTCATGCTCCTTATGCGGTGATACCATCTGGGCCGTTCATGGTCTTGCGTCGATTCTATTATCTCGAATTAGTCATCAGGTTCTGTCGTCACGATGACATCTAGGCGAGCGACATTTTTCTTCGTTTTTCTGTCATTGCCCGGCCGAAGTCGCCGTGCCTCCGACATCGTTGCTCTTTCCGTCGCGTGGTCACCATGGCGTGGCCGGTTCGCAAACAATAGCCCCGTCAGCCGACCCGGGAGATGGTCAGGCTTCTCATGGGCCATTCTTTTGGTGGGTCGATATTGATGACACCTCCGCGTGATAATATACGATGAACCATTTGAGGTCTAATATTTCCACTTCAGCATATTGTACATAGGAGAGGAGTTATCTTGGAGGTGTTATATCGTATTCGGATCTTAGTTAATAATGATTGATTATGGCGATCTTTATTTCATTTAAGACCAGATCCATAATAGAATCTATGTTGATCTGTCTTCATTTCTCGTATCTCGTAGGTGCTTGAAGCATTGGGTTCCGACGAACCTGGTTGGAAGCGTCACCGTTGTGAGGAGCCTCGCACTATTGATAGGTGTGGTGACCTCGTGCGCTTTCATCTTCCCCTGGATCGGACGAGGAATAACCGGTGATGATAGTCCGAGGACGTCCCTATCGTTGGCGCCTGCTTGGGGAGCCTCCGGCTCGACTTCACCGATACCCTCGATCTCTTGACTCCGCGAATCCGTAGTACGATGGCTCGACATCGATTTTCCTCGATTCGATGCCCTCTGCCCTCCGCCTTGAATACGATGCGGTCTCGGTCGATCTGGTTAGACGGCGCCCTCTGCGCCACCGCTTATGATCGTACCCTCTGCGGACTTCTGGCTCTTATGAAGGAGCGATCCACTTTCGGCCTACGGCTTCATTGCGGCCTCACGGCCACGCCTGAGAAGATGACCGTCTTGTAGAAATTTCTTGTGCTACCGGATGACCCGACCTCATAGCCTCACCAGTTATGGGCTTCCTCCAATTGTCCTCTACGTACCTGTGGGCCTCAGGTATCCCTCCCCGTGAGATCGACTCCTCCACCATCGGCCTACGGCTTCCTTGGATGTGTTGGCCAATTATGCCATTCTGTGTATCCTTCACTTCTGGCCAACCTCGGCCTACCGAGGCTGGATGATCCATTCAGCCAGCGATTGGGGTACCACTTCCCTTCTTTCTCGTTCCATTGGCCGGAATTTGTTGGTGTTGGAAGTGATGTTCATCTTTGGTTTGGTTTACTTGTACCACATGTCGATAAAGCCTATTTTTATTTATGAAGGAAACCTTTGTTTACTATTTTTGCAAAAAGTCGAAAGTTTGTAAATTCATAACGATATATATAATACAAATCTATTTTTGTACACTTTTTCATCTCATTTTTCCCCTATATTGTTGTGGTTTTGCCTTTCCTGTAAATTGAAAAATTGAAGCACTGTATGATACCAAATGCTAGAATGGTTCCATGCCTGATTGAGTTATTGGTCGAGTTGATACGGTAATTACCTGTCTTCACCATTCTCTGGCGAACCTGCAGTTCACATTAGTTTCATCAATGGACTAAATGTGCTTTCTCCTTTTACTTTACCAAGTAGGCCTCAACATCATTGACGTTCCCATAATAGATTAGGTTCCTTAAGAAGAAGGTAATGAGTCTTCCAAAGAAGAAAAGCCAAAAGAAAAAGAAAAGAAAGAGAACCAAAGTAAAATTAACGTCATTGCATGAAACCGAAACCTTGCTGGTCCGAGGGTCTACGGTAGCCTTTAAAACTTCAGTTACTAAACCTAGCCAGCTGGTTTAAGTCAAACCTAATTAGCTCTCTACATGGGTGGATGGGTGGATTTTAGCGAGTTGTAGGAGCTGGATTCTTGAAATCATTAGAAGTCCGGGGTGAAACCTGTAGAGTTTGTGGTCGAAAGATCCTTTTAACTTGATGCCCTAAACCTTAGTTGGTTGGGAGTCATCAGTGGATCCCCGTTACACGAACTTTGGTGAAGTCGAGTTTCGACGTACCTTGCAATACAATGAAGTATGAAATAGGTGTGGGGTAGATCCATTTAGGTTGGTCAACAGTCTAAGGTATTGGTAGTAGTTTGGTTGGGGGGAGGTAGCTTTGCAGCTTATTGGTATAAACTGATCACCTAAAAACACTTAGATTTTGGTGGAAATTCAGGTTGATTTCCTTGGAATAAATGCTGCCCCGAAACTTGTTCTTGTATGACATTTGTTCTCCTAAGCTGGTCTTTGTACAGAGTCCCAATTTGTCATACTGAAGGTTAGGCATTATTTGCACATACTTTTTAAATAGACAGTCGTTTTGCAGCATATCATGATCTTCATAACACATCATTGCTAAGGGACTATGATAATGCCGGTTGAAGTGATTAGTACCCAAATAGTGCAATTGAGCCTTGTTATAGCAGGTTTATCGCGCTTTTGTGCTAATGACGATGCTCAATTGACCTGTTGGGTCCGGCTTTAATGCCCGATCACCTTTTGTAGCTGGCTTAGTAGATTTGGTCAATCCCTCATATTTTCTCGGTTCGATTCCGTACGATGAACCAGGCGGGTCAGATGCATGATCAAATCGGAGAATTTTGGGCAAAAGAACTGAAGAAGAAGCTGTGAAATTTTGCGGGGTTGCAAACTTTGCCTTGCCGAATTCGCGGGTTCGAATTTTAACTTTTGTGAATTTCATAGGATTGCAATTTACAACCTGCGAACCACTGCTCACTTATTGCCCTATTATTGCTTTTGATACTTTTTGATGGTTTATACAAGTTTGCCCTCATGATTTTGGTCTTTAACACGGCATGATTTCCTTATCTTGAGAGCCTATATAGAAGCTCGACCATGCTTGTAATCAAATCCTTCTTGTCACTCAACTAAGTCAGTCAGAAATTTTTGCACAGCTTCCTCTCCCTCTGCTTTCTTTGAGTGATTTTCTCTTCTTCTCCCCTCACTTTCTTGCATTTCTTGGTAGCGAAACACCACCGATGACAAATCAAGGGATCATAGTAATAAACCCTGATCGCGCGGGGGAAGGCCCTTTGGGTGTTGATTTTAGGCTTAATTGCATTTTCTCATGCTCTTCATGTATGTGTTTAAGGGTATTTTGTCCTTTGCTTCTCTCCTTAGTAGGTTCTAAAATCCTCTTAAGCATCTCTCCCAATGTATTGGCAAACTTTTTTGGGTTAATGGATGCTTTCACTAGATCACTGATGCCCGATTAGTTGTCTCCTATTAGTTCTTGTAGGGTAGGTTTTGAGATGTTTTCCTTTGCTGCGGACATTTATGCCCTGTCAAATGCTATCTTTCAAAGGAAAACTCTTAGGAGTTGGGTTTTAATCTAATGAAGATCGGTTTGAAATGACTATATCATCATGCTCCCCAACGAGATAAAGACAAGTACATGATTGGTGCTAGAACTCTAAGCCCGGTGGCCCCGAACTTCAGATTCTCTCTTTTATCAGTTATTTGATCCTCAACCATTCACACTGTATTTCCACAAACCTGTCAAATCAGCGAAAACACCATTTCAATCTGCTGTAACTCTTCTCTCTTGAAGAAAACCCATCCTGTGTTCGACCATAGAGCACTATACTCTGATAACTGCTATGTCAGTAGTAGGAATCTAGGTTATAAATTTTGTTGATTCGAACACCTACTTGACGATGATTCTGTGGAAAAATATAAAATCTGAGAATGGTTGAATGCGGAGCGTATATATACGTCTGAGACTAACCCTTGGGTGAGCCCAGTTCATGTGGTTCCCAAGAAGGGTGGATTCACTATAATAAGAAATGAGAAGAATGAATTGATTCCACAAGAGCGTGGCGGAGATTGGGTGTGCATTAACTATGAAAAATTGAACAACTGCTGACCAGAAATGATCACTTTATCCTTTGTCCTTTATTGATCAAATGATGAATAGTTAGCGGTTTCACCCTCATTTTGTTTTCTTGATGGATATTCTAGATATGTAGATTGCATAGCCTGAAGGACTAGGAAGACTACATTTACATGTCATATGGAGCCTTTGCTTTTAGAGGATGCCATTTGGATTATTATAATGTACTACACTGAGTGTGATATATGTTCGATTTGGTAGAGGCGTGGAAATCTTCATGAATGACTTCTCAGTATATGGATCCAGTTTTGAGAAATGTATAGAAAATTTGGAAATTGTACTTTAGAGGTGCCAGACAGAATCTGGCTGCAGATTGGCGAATTCTATTTCATGTTTTTCAGAGGATGTCTGAACATAAGTTTGTCTTTTGAGTTAGAAGTAGACCAAGCAAGGTTTCTTTCATATAAACCCTCTTGCCACCTACAACAGTTAAATGGATAAGAAGTTTCTTGGGACATGCTGGATTTTACAAGAGATTTATAAGGAACTTCTCAAAAATATCAAAACTATTATGTATATTGTTGGAAAAAGATACAAAATTTCATTTTGATGAATCATGCAGATCTGCATTTGAAGAAATTAAGTCCATGTTGGTTATAGCTCCCATCATGGCAACACTTGACTGGAATAAAGAGTTTGAAATCATGTGTGATGCGAGTGACAATGCAATGGGAGCAGTATTAGGATAAAGAATTGGAAAGATATTCATGGCCATATATTATGCCAGCAAAACCTTTAATGAGGCATAAGAGAACTACTCTACCTGAAAAGATGTGTTGGCAGATGTCTTTACTTGTGAAATTCAGGCACTTACTTTGCATATTAGGGTCTATGTTATCATATACGCGATCATCTTTGCAATTAAATATCGCGATGGCAAAGGCCATGCAGGCGATCGGATGGGTATTGCACTTTCTGAAGTTTGATTTAGAAATCAAAGACAGAAAGGGTGGCAATGTGATATTTGATCACTTGTCTGAATTAGAAAACCTGCGAAGATGAAAGTAAAATAGCAAATTTTCTTAATGGTAGATTTTCAGGTTATCGGTTCAAGCTTAATGTGATGATGTGTGTGAATTACTCCTTTGTGGAAATTATTACCCACACGGTTCGTACAGCGAAAGTTGAGAACTTATAGTATGTTTGCTATATGGGATGATCCCTCTTTTGTTCAAGATGAGTGGGTGATTATTAGAGATGTATGCTGAAACGAATAAGGAAAATTCTTTATGAATGTCATGTATCACCATATGAAGACACTTTGCGGGACGTAAAAAGAGACATCAAAATTCTCCCGATCAAGTTTTTTATTAGCCTGCTGTCGAACTATTTTGAATGGGTAAAACATTGTGATACATGTTAGAGAATGAGCAACATAAGCATAAGAAATGAGATGCCTATGATCCTAGTGGTGCGATTTTTTTATGTATGGGGATAGGCTGAAATTATTTCCGTCCTCATTTGGAAATCTATACATTCTTCTAGTTGTGGATTATGTATCCAAATGGGTGGAAGTAATAACTTGTCCCATAAATGATGCCAACACAGTGGTGGGGTTCATACAAATAAGTATTTTGAGCATATTTGGAGCACCTAGAACAATCATTAGTGATGAGGGAAGCCATTTTACAAACAAAGTGTTTGAAAAACTCATGAGTAGATAGGGAATCAGACATATGTGGGCAGCATCACCCTCAATCAAATGGAGTGACTGAAGTTTTCCAATAGGGAGATAAAGATTCTGGAAAATAGTAAGCCCGACAGAAAAGACTAGTCTATAAATCTAGATGATGCATTGTGGGCTTATAGGCGCACAAAACTCTATTGGAATGTCCCATAATATTGTATTTGAAGCTTGTCTGTCTTCCTTTGAACTAGAATATAAAGTTATGTGGGCCATTAAGAAATTGAACTGTGATTTCCAAGCTGCCAAATAAAAGAGACTACTCCAAATGAATGAACTAGAAGAGTTGGGGAATGAAGCTTATGATAATGTTAGAATCTAGAAGGATAAGACAAAGAAGTGGCATGATTAGAAAATTTTGAGGAGAGAGTTCAAAGCAAGAGAGCTAGTCTGTTTATGCAATTCAAGAAACTCTGGCTATTTCGGAAGCGAAGTTAAAATGGAGTGTTCCTTACTCGATGGTTACCAAGTGCACACCTTTGGAGTAATGCTGCCAAAACTAATTCTGGAAATGAGTTTAAAGTGAGTGGTCAGAGATTAAAGCATTATCTTGGAGGGAACATAAATGAAGATTAACTCTAGATTCAGAAGACATGGAAGAATTTTGTTGAAAGGAAAGCATTTTACAGCAAATGTTTAGCTAAAGACACAAAACATAATGTATTGCCAGAGCAGCAATTTTAATTGATTGATAGTTTGATTTGTTTAGTCGGTGTGTTTTAATTGGTTGAACAATTAAATAACATAGCTTTTGAATTTCCATTTTGAATTTTAAAAATTAGTTAAGTATATTTTGTTGACTTTCAGGACAATGAGCTGATGGATATGGACTTTAGATTTGGAGCATTACATCTCGAGCTCATTATGTAGAAAGTGCTGCAAGGGTATTTCTTTTTTCTTGTTCTTTAAGGATAATACATAATTGTAGTTTGGGGGAGTAGTTTTTATGAGTAAGAAAATGAAAAGTAGCAGTTGTGCCACTTTCATAAATATTTTGATTATCATCATGATTGAATGAAGATGAATGAAGAATTAGGATCATCTTGATTCATACGCGGATTGAGGTTCTTGTGTTTGATATGTCTTCTAATTATGGTTGAGTGGTGATAATGCGTGCATCTTCCTTTGTGTGTTGGTGATTAAGTCGTCAAATCTGCAGTTGGAAATTCTTTGTATGTCACGACAAAGTTCATCTTGCCTCAGTTCTGCGGAAAGTATCCACGACATTATTTCTCTTTGTGTTGACGTGTTCAGCGAACATAATATATTTATGTGATAATATTTTTGCTCACGTCGTGACGTGGCTATAACTGTCGAGACAAGGATTGCCCTAGCCTTTTATTAATTGCAGACAATTAAGTCGCAACATTAGTTTACTTCACTAGGGTATAATTATGTCACGACATTATGTATCTATGTAGCGACATTATGTCTCTATGTCGCGATATAGGTTTGAAAAGAAAATAAACCCTAGGCTAGTGTTTGTCGTGACAATTAAAAAGACACAACAAATCAGTTAGCCTATAAATAGAGAACTTTGAAATTTGAAAGGCCACCTTCCTCATAAGCCATCAAACCATTCAACCATCTTCACCAATTTTCTCGCTCATGTTAATTCACAAACCCTAAATCTCCACACCAGTTTTTGACCATGTTTGAGCCGTCACCCCTTGTTCCCTACGAAATAATGGAAAGTGCAAAGTGAAGAAGAAGTATTTCAGAGGTTCGTCAAGGTAGAGTAAGAAGCTGAAGAAGCGAGAAAGATAAGAGGAGTTGAGGAAGTGAAATGACAAGAACGAAAAAGATAAATTGATGATCAGGATTTCAGCGGTCTTTGGTATCTTGGGAAAAGTTTAGATCAAGAAAGGACTTCATTAGTGAAGAAAGGATCAACAAGCTTATCTCGCCCTTTATTAAAGTGATTGAGAAGAAGGTGTGGTACTTTATAACACAAACACCTTGTTTTGTGGCAGTAGTAAAGGAATTTTATGTGAACATGGTGGAAGTGAGAGAGAAAATTGTTTATGTTAAAGGACAGTGGATCTCTTTTAGTAGAGAGAAGATAAATGAAATGTTTAATCTGAGGGAGCAAAAAGATGGATCAAAGTTCAACAAACTGGTAAAAGAGACAGAGTATCAGAAAATTGTGGACTTGCTCACATATGGAAAAGGGAAATGGAAGTCAACAAAGAAAACCCCATATGAATCCATTGCCAGAGGTACATTGATAGAGGAGACTAAGGTATGGTTTTACTTTTGTCGATTCAGTCCCTCCACGCCTCCAAACATCTCATTCGGTGAGAAGGAAGAGGTATGCTCTTGTATGCATTACTAAAAGGGTAAAAATTTAGTGTGGGAAAAATAATTGAAACTCCATTCTTGGTTACTATAGAAGCAAGTACAGGGGTCTGATTCCACACCCAACATTGATCACGGATGTGTCCTGGGGTGTGGGAGTGGGAAGAAGAGGAAACATGTCCCCGGCTTTGCTCCTGCAGCTGCGAATGTAGCTTAATTAAGGGCAGTGAGAGGGGGCAGTAGAAATTGAAGGGGATGTGAATAGAAGGCGATGCGGGTTGGAAGTCGGACTCTCGAAGCAAAAGCTTGAGCCCCATTTGTAATGTATCCCCAGATGTAAGAGAAATCCATCAAGAGCCAGCTAAAAGCTCAGGACAGTAGAGCAACAATGCAGAGTTGATGGAAATGTTGAAACAAATGAGGCTAGAAATGCAAGAAAGGGATATACAATTGGCTGTATTGCCGGTTAGAGATGAATATGCGGAAAGGAGTTGAGGAGGAGAGATCGGTGCGGGAAGACAGAAATAAAGCAAGGGATGAAGAATGAATGAAGAGATAAAGAAGGATGAAGAAAGGTGGATGAATGACTGAAAAATAAGGATTCTTAATTTTGTGGGAAGAAGCAGGGAACTAGAGACTATAATTTATGTGAGATGCTAGAAAAGAGACAAAGCCATCAGGAAGAGCTGTATCTAGAGATGAAATTGCTATAAGCAGTCCATATAACTATGAGAGACAATTTAGAATAATGTCTCATGAGCAAGTGTATTAGGACACTCATGGAATCATTGTGCAGAGCGTGTGAACTCACAAAGGAGTAATACAAGATGCAGATTGGGCTGTGAAGATGGTCTCGGGCAACAGAAAGTGCCACTGCAAATCGGAATATCATTGTGTATAGCCAAATATGGTGCTATAAAGTTATATAGACCACTCACATTCATTTTCTAACCTAGTCGGGTGGATACCTTTTGTGTTGAGCACCGCACTCAAATAAAACCTTTGGTACAACAAAAATGAAACTAACCCCAAAAGAGAAGTTAGAAAATATTTGAAGAAGGAAAGCGACAAGGAAAAATCCTCAACAACCTCAAAATGCGCAAAACCAAAAGAATGAAAATCTTGTGTAGTTGCTTTACATGAATACACACTTGTAATTATCCAAAGAGTTAAATGAAAAATCAGTCTCAAAAAATTGTGTCCATTTTTCTCTCGCATATTTCTTGTGTTTATTTCCTTTTTCATTTCTTGATCTTCAATAAATAAGAATGATGACTTTAGTTTGTATATTTATTTGAATAATGGAGAAACCAATTTTCTGGGTTCAGTCTTGATGGTATGGTGTTTGGTGAATTTGAATGATGAGTTAATTGAGTTGCTTGTTATGTTAAATTTTTTCTTAATTTAATGTAGATTTTGAGTTGTGTGCAGCAGCTTGTAACAACATGTCCAGAAAACAAGCAAGAAATTTATAGATGAAATTGGGGTAAGATGAGAAAAATTGAAAGAGGAAGGTGTAAAGTTATCACTGAATAAGTTGAACTTAAAGAATTAGGAAGATTTAAACAAATAAAGCATATAATTATGTTTTGTAAACAATTTAGTTATTGTGAATCCTGAAAAACAATGCACATGGTCAAAAGTACCTCTAAAATAGAGGTGCTAAGATTAGGGACATCTTAAGACCATTCATGTTTAATCTCCAAGTCCTAGAACTTGTTAGATTATTAGTCAGGCGAAATCCTGAGCAATACAATAGGAAAATGATATAGGTCGTAGCAGGTTTGAGCCTTTCAGGCTGCCATATGTGTGTATGTGCGCATACCTTAGTTCCTTATTTGAGCGAAGCGATTTCATCATCGACCGACCAAATAAAAGCCCTAAATCCTTCCTTAAATATGATCGTAATTAAAAGACCCTTGTTTGCCGGATTGCATGATAAATTTACACCAATAGTAAGAAAATGACAAGTTTGAGAGACATTATTTTCAATTGTAAAGGGATAAGAATAAGGATGGAAAAAACCAATTGAGATGAAAGAAAAAAAATGAAAATGATTGTGATAAAGTATCAAGGTGTAATGGGTTTTGTTGTAATGTATTTCGGGTGTCTCGTTGATAACCGTCAACCGAGAAATTCCTTTGTCTTATATCCTTGGACATTGATTCGTGCCCGCGGTAGGGTGGCGGAATCAGCAAAATTTAACTATCGTGGTTCCTCCCTATACGCGTGGTCAGAAGCTACTTTGCGACGCGCCAGAGGTCTAGGGTCGAACACAGGGATGGGTTTTCTTCGTACAAATGATTTGAATGAAATCAAAAGCGGTGAATTAAATTTGGATTTTGGGGTTGGTTAAAAGGGAAGTGGATGGTTTCTGTGAAAATAAAATGAAAAGTAAGAAAGAACTCCTTGAGCATTGGGCCACTAGGTTTGGGTCTAGGCTAAGCGAGAGGTCCAGGGTTAATTTCCTCGTTATGACAAGCAACCTATAGTCCATGGCATATGGGATCTATGTTTTAACTAACGAAACCTCACCCTTGAACAACTCTATTTGAGTCAATACGGGTAGCATGCGGTTATGGCCCGCTTTTCTTGTTTGAAACCACGACATTGATATCATCTCAGAATGCGTAAAGACCGTCTAAGATTTTTCATAGTACATCTATCACTAGTATACCTTTGTATCCTAAAGCATGGAAGTATTAGTAATCAATAACATTAATGATATACAACCTAATTTGAAACACTAACATATAAATATCATTTTAGAAGGCTCGTAAAGCCCATCTAAGAACTCTGATACATCTCATCAATATACGCTGATTCTAAAGCATGATATTGGCCGTGATAACATTCAATGTTATGCAATATCGGTTGAAACCTAACCCGCCAACCTGCCTCAGTGGCTCGTGAGGCAACTAATGGATATTAGTGTATCTGAAGCTGAGGTACACTAAGCCGCAAGCTTGCAAGTATTGGCCTAAAAGTAATCGAAGCTAAAACCTGAGTTGAAGATTTGGGAACCAAAAATGTAGCTTTGCTTGCATGGCTTGAGAGCCACCGGCAACCTAAGATCTCACTGACCTTTTACTTCCAAGAAAGTAGTTTTAGCTCATCTCAGTTGTATCAAATGTGGAGGTCTGTTTTTGTAACGAAAGGGGAGAAGAGAAGAAGAAGAGAAAGTGAAAAGAAAATGAAAATTGTAAAATATTTCTTGAAGATTAAGTTAGGGTTCTGGAACGCCAGGTGACATATGGCCAGCCGTGTGAATACAAGAAGCACAACAATTTGGCTGGATTAAAGGACAAGAGAGTAATACACCAAAAATTGAAGTGGTTGGCATTAGTACCAAAGCATGACAAGGCGGTGGATTTAGCTAGGCTCGAAATTTTCATTAGTAGCGAAATCACCGAAGATAAGAAATCGCCAGTTTTTCCTTCAGCGTGTAATTTCTCTGGCTAGCGAAATTTTATTTATGTGAAATTCTTGTGAGTAATTAATGCGTAATTTATTAGGAATAGTGACATTTCGCCTTCGCGGGAATTCTGAGATAGCGAAATTGAGGGAATTCGCTATCACGGAGTGAATTTTCGCTAACTTTAGCGAAAGTCCGGGTTTCTCCTGTTCTTGTTCCATTGTGCTGATTCTGCTTTGCTTCTCTTCCATTTTTCTTCTGCTTCATTTTCTTCTATTTTCTTCTCTTCTTTCCTTCTAGTCTACGTCTATGATGTTGAGTTTGACTTTAATTCTTCATATTTGGATGGCTCCAACAATGTTGTGTGATTAGCTCATAAAGCATAAATTACTTACAAATACTGATCATTAGAATATTAGGGACCTTAATATGTAAATTGGGTTAATTACAATAATTAGTACACAAAAAGCGCTCAAAACCTATTAAAAATAGGGTTCAAAATAGCACTTTTTGGGCACTAATCACCATACATGAGTAAAAATGGCCACATTGGCCTACACATTATACTCATAAAAAAAAAAAACCTCAACTATATAACAATAGTTCAAGAGTTATTACAATACTCTTAATCAAAACATATATCAAAATTTAATGTTTTAATACATGTTCTACAAAACGAATACCAAAATACAATTGACTGTTCTAAAGCATGACACTCTAGTGGCCTTAGTCCTCTTGTACTCACATTGCACGAAGTAGTAATCCCTCGGCGGGGTGAGCAATGCCCAAATAGTGATAATTTCACTGCATGGGTTACTCCACTTTAAGTGCAATGCGTGATTTAACATAAACACACTCGAAAATGCGCAGTCTACTTGAATATCTGCATGCCCAATCCCATGTCTCAGAGTCTCTGCTCCACTCACACTTGCTGGCTGTGTATGAGAAAAATACAGTTTGAAAACAAAGAGCTTTTTCTCGAAAACTTACTCTGGAGTTTGATAAAATGTTGGACTGCCCTCCGGCGAATTTTTTGAGGCTTTTTCCATTCATGGGCTTCCTCAGCGATGGTGACAATCTCTGTGATTCTTTGAAAAATCTTCCTTTGAAATTCCTTTCACAACCATGTTCGTTTTTCTTTCATTTTCATGTCATGCACTCACACCAAATTTTCTAGGTGCCGTTATATAGTGCACATTATGCCATTTCGACCATACATAACAATATCAATTAGCCATACATGAATTTCACATACTTCATGTTATTGATTCTAGCGATAACATCCAAATTAGCTCACTTGAGCTTCGCCTGATATATTTTTATGTAATTCACACACCATGTTAATACATTAGTGCTGCCATTAACATCCTCATTTTCCATAATTCAAACCCATTCTTATCTAGCAATGTTCATACCGATAACACATAGTTTAGTCCGATCAATACCGCAAGCAGGATTGTTTTACTTGATCCCAAAACCAAGCAATGGGGTGTCGTGAATGGATCCTTATATAAAAACACAGTTTATTGAATAAATTGCTACAAGCCACCCAGACAATCCATGAATTTGTCGAAACGAGCTCAAAAATTCAGCAATTCGGTCTAAGTTTTGGGGCCGATCAAGCGACCACTCGACCCGCCGAATCAATGACCATTTACACGGCTCTTAAATCGAAAATAACGATGGAAGATTTGTCTTGGGTTATCAACTCTCAAACAGTCTTTCATGCTTATAATACCTCATATCATTCTTTATTCTTGGTCGAGAAAGAGATCATTGTCAGCGAAATCCTAGAAAGTTGCCTTTTCTCTCTAAGCAGTCCGTTTTGTCTATAACCTTCTCCCATTTTATGCGTATAGGCGAATGAAAGATGTCTCCTTTGTCCTCGCATGCCCTTGTCACCTTCTGGTGGTTTGATTTCCTTATCCCTTATCAACCACAGTTTCCTCACGATTGGGGTGCACATGTCACCGTGAATTGCGTAATTCAGTTGACTCGATGCACTTGCGACCGTGGCACACTGTGTGTGACACAAAATGTGCAAAGTGTCCTGCACTATGCTTGTTGCCTCGAAAAATGTGCAAATTCCGACTATCTCGATGAAAAATTCTACGTGATGTTGAATTTGTGAGCGGTCTCAATGATTGATCGTTTTGTCATCGAATCTGAAAATTCCGGTTTTGTTCGAAATTAACATTTGCCTTTTACGAAATTAGATTTTCTCGGGGTTTACATTTTCTTGCTGTTCTCTCTGCCGAACAATTAAGTTGTAGGAATTGTTTCAACACCTGGTACCTAATGCTACTTGGTGTGAAGTTGCTATTGAGCTTCTCTAAGGGTGGTAAGAAAGATTAAAAGACAAACGTACTATTCATAAGCGCGATAGAAAATGAAAATGCAAAAAGGAAGCATAATATGAGGAATTGGATTTACAGTTTGAATGTGGTCAAGAAAAACACCACAATAGAAAGTTTGCAAAAAGATGCATCAAACAAAGTTTGGGTCTGTTTGAAAGTTGACATAAGTGAAAAAGTAAATGATGAAGAATGAAGGAAATTGTTTTGAGTTATATGTGGAATCTGGGTAAAACTTGAGCCTAAATTAACCATTTGTCTACCCAGTGCTTGATACATTACAAACCTAAAGGCCTAATTGATCTTGAAGTTATCTTTGCATTAGTGAAGTGTATGACAAACAAGCATATGAAACTTAGAAGAATAAGTTTATTATCGTGTGTCTCGGAAAGATTAACTAATCTACCAGATGAAAATGAAGACCATCACACACTCACAGATCAGGGTAAAATGGTGAGAGTACATTTACACTATAATGTTATTTCTATTTGGTAGACACTTGAAAATCTTCCTTATTCTAGATGGGGCTTGTTCAAACATAATTTTGCTTAATCTATTTTCTAGCTAAATTGTGGATTGAGAAAAGGAGCAAAGTGTAGAGACATAAAATGTCTTTAAAATAAAAGCTAAATTGTTTGAGGAAAAACAAAATTTTCTTTTCTTTGGCAGGGACAAGAAAAACTTTTTAAGTTTGGGGAATTTGATGTCCTAAACTCATACATTTATAGTCCCATTTTCTTGAAAATTTTCGACACTTCATAATTCATTTTAATGAAGTATGGAATAATCACCAACTTTGTGTTTGCAGGTTTGAATGCAAAGCAAATCCGACAGAAAGAAAATTTTGTAGAATGTCGCGACATAATCTCATATTTGCGACATAATCGATCATGCGTAAACTTAAAAACGACATGGTGTGTAAAGTAATAGTTTATGTCGCGACAAGGCAAGGCTAGACTAAAGTGGAAGTTTAAGATTGTCACTTGACATTTCAAAACTTTGTGTGACATGGTCTAGGATCTGGAGAAGAATGTCAGTGACATTCCTTTGTTATCCGACATTGATTAAAGCAATGACGATACAATTATGTAGGTAACATAACAAAGCTATGTCGTATCATAAAATTTGGACTAAGGACAAGTCCAAGACAAGTGGGTCATGACAAGGTTTTTATGTTGCAACAAATATTGATAGTAAGATCAAAGCGAATATGTCACGCCGTTTAAAGGATGTTTGTGACATAGAAATTTAGTCAACATACGAGAAAGGAGCTATCTTGAGACATGGTACATGTCACAACAACCATAACAAAATGCTTAGGAACTCTATCGTGACATAGAAATTTGTTATGTGATGATTGAGAGCTTCTGAAGAATGTCAATACATAAATTTATGTTGCGACATAATGAAAAGTTGAAGCGAGATATTTGTTCGCGATGTCGAAAGCTATGTCGCGACATTAGTGGCGAAAAGCTCTATAAGAATTATAAGCGTTGCAAGATTTCAAACTATGTCCGCGACGGTTAGAGCAAAGTTGTTATGTCGCGACATTCAAATTTATGTCATTATTCCAAATTTATGTTCGACATAAAACAAAGCTAAAGGATGAAACTGCTGTGTGACACAGAAATTTAATGTCGCGACACAATCAAGAGCAGCAAGAAGGAAACTTTGTCACGACAAAGCTTTTTTATGTCTCGACATACAATTCAAGTATTAAAATTGCAAGACACTAAATAAATGTTACAAAGCGTTCTATGTCGTGATAATTACAAGACGAATTTAGCTAAGTTATGTCGTGACATTTTCAAAATATGTTGCAACATAATTCTGAAAAGGCGAGGCATCGCGACATGCGAAGCCACACACTTTTACAAAGGCAGAGGACAAACAAAGCAATGTTTGCGACGCCAATTTTCTATGTCGCGACAAAGGCGCTCGCAGGCTGGTTTAGAACCCTGATTCGGCCTCAAAAGTCGCGGCCCATCATTTGAAAATATATAAATTGAATCATATAAGGAACTGCGCATAGCTTTTTCCGAACCTGGAACATCTAGGTTGCTGGAGTCTTCTTTGCATATTATTATTATTTTTTCTTTTATTTCTTTTTTGTCGATTTAGTTTCAGCTTACATGTTAGCTAGTATTTTCTTTGGATTTGGGTAGTAATCTGGGTTGAAGTTTTCGAGCTTGGTTCATTGTAAACATTTAGATTTCATTACTATCTGAATTCGATGGGATCTGGAAATTTTTCGGAGTTCATTTATTTCAGTTTGCTTTCAATTTCAGTGAATTTTTATGATCAGCTAGTCACTATTATTTGTAATCTAGTTTTGAAAAAAATAGCTCTCTCTGGGAACGGATTAACGTTGGTTATCATTTTCTTTGCAACTTGAAAGAATGTCATCGTTATAACTTTGAATTTATTTAATTAGTGTTGTTCTTGAAATTAACTGTTCTGAATATTAGTAGCTTGTACCCAGAAAAGGACTATATCTTGCTCTGATTTCCAGGAGGCTCTTTGAGCAATAGAGAGATGGAGATTCCTGAGAGTATAGAGCAGTTACTTGGGGGTATGCTAGACTAACATTATGGAACTAATGAACTTTGAAAGATTACTTTTATAGATCACTAATTTACTCATAAATTAAGAATTAGTTGGTTGATGTATTAGTCTAATTGATCAGAGGTTTCTCCTTTGTTTGATTAAATGATCTTGATCCTGTGTTAGTACAGATCTAATCAAGGAGATACAGAGTTTACTTAAATTATTAGAATAAGAGATACCAATTCAGATTGGAAAAACTTGAATTATATAGTCTATAGAGTAGGAAATTCTTTAATTTCAATGAATTATGAAGTATTGGAATGGAAAAATACTATAGTTATAGAAAGAGAGGATTAAAATCTTATGTATATTAGACCATGTCTTTGGAAAGTGTGGTTTTCTAATTAGTGATATCACATGGTATGTGGAGAATCAAAACTATATACCTTGCATCTTTGACAGGTTAATTTCAAGCGATAGTGACTACGTATTGGAATGATGCAAAAATTGATAATTATACATTGATCTATTTCCCAGTGTTCACTTTACTCAATGAACTCTCAATTCCAATTTATTTTGAATTTTTTTTATAGTTGAAAACTTTTAATTATTCATTCGTTATTTAGTTAAGCAAAACAATTTGTACTTTTGAAGATCCAAATGGTAAAGATCAGCAAGTAGTAAGTGATATTGATGTGATAAACAAAGCCAGGATCCTACCGTGGGAATGATATACGGACTTAAAATCCACTTTATTATTTGTATATTATAATACACTCGTGAAGATTATACCTAATATAAATTTGCAAAAAAATTACATAAATATCATAAAAAACTATTTTATAATTCTCAGTTAACAAGATTGCGCGTTAAAAGTTGATCTAGTTCTTGGTAGCTTTATTGAGAAGGTGTGGCAAGGTTTTTAGTTATGTATGGACTAATGGTCCAAGGTAGGCAGGAATTTGGTATATGAAATTGGTCTAACAAGTATTTTGGCATACGTTGTCGGGGCGGTCTAGTTCTTGTAGTTATAATCATAAAAATTTTGTCCAACAAATTTTTTGGTGTATGGAATTCAGGGGCCCGAATAGTCTGAGTGTGATAACTTGTGAATTTATTATCTCAATTAAGGTCTAACACAAGAATATAAGATGAAGGCAAGAAGAATGTGTAAAGTCTATTTTCTCCTTCAGCGACAAAGATTAAGGCAGATGGCCGATATAAAAGTTTTGTCCAGCAGTCAAGCCTGTGTGACGTAAAATCTTACGAAGAGTGAAGGAAGAATGCCGCGACACAACAAATATGTCGCGATAGAAAATGGCAGATTAAAGAAACAAGTGAAGTTAAATTGGTGCAACAAAAGGTTTTGATATTAAATAAACCTTTGAAAGAATGACAATTTAAGGCATGAAAGATGTCATGACATTTCTAATATATGTCGCGACATAAAGATTAGAAAGGTGTGGGTGCGAAAGTACATGCATGTAAAGAAGTTTATATAGCGACAATCACAACAAGTGTTAAGAAATGGAACTCTACATGCGACACAAAAATTTACTATTAAGGCAAAGTTGGGAAAGACTATAGGAAGAATGTTGTGACATAGGGATTTGTTATTATGACGTAGAAAGAGGTAAGGGAAAAACATTTTTCGCAGCAAAGTTTTATGTAAGTGACATACCGTTCAAATATTACCTTGCAAGGGATGGAAAAATATCCACGTTAAAGGCGCTTATGTCGTGACAATCATAGATAATTCAGCTGGAGCTGCGTAAGAATATTTTCAAAAGTGTATTCACAACATAATTCAAGAAAATGGGGAACACTATTCATGACATAACATTGCAAGCCATAACTAAGATGGAAGATTAAAATCAGCTACAATGTTGGGACAAATTCGTATTGGGCTAGTTTGAATCATAATTTTAACTAAGTCATCCGTCATAACCTATAAATAAAAGCACATGGGGCATTGTCTTGCGGCTTTCAGTTGAACTTGGAACATCTGAGTAGCTGGAGTCTCCTTTGTATATTATTTTTATTTTTATTTTTATTTTTCTTTTATTTCTTTTTGTTGATTTAGTTTCAACTTACTTTTTAGTTAGTATTTTCTTTGGATTTGAGTAGTGATATAGGGTGAAGTTTTGATCTGGGTTCATTGTAAAAATTGGGTTTCCATTACTTTCCGTTTCAGTAGATTTGGAAATTTTTATGGAGTTCATTTTCAATTAGATTACAATTTCAATGAATTTTCCTTGTCAGTGCGAGTGCTATTCACAATTCGGTGTTAAAGGCTGATCTCCCCTTTGGGGAATGTTGTGTTAGTTATCATTTAAATGGCAAAAGTAGAGTTAGAAGCCTTGAATTTATCTAATTAGTGTTGTTCTTGAAATTAATTGTTCCTTAATATTAATGGCTTGTGTGCACAGAAAGGGTTGTATCTTGCTCTGATTTCGGGGAGGCCCTTTGAGTGACTACGAGAGATGGAGATTCTGAGTATAGAGCAGTAACTTGAGGTATGCTGGGGCTATGTGGGCCGATGAACTCCTGGGAAAGTTACTCTGATAGATCACTAATTTACTCATAGTGTGAGGATTAGTTGGTTGATGTTTCAGTTTAATTGATTAGAGGTTTCCCCTTTGTCTAATGGAATGATCTTGATCTCGTGTTAGCTTAGATCTAATCAAGGAGATAGAGAGTTTACTCAAATTCGAAGGATGAGATAATAATTAGATTGGAGAGGCATTGTCATAACTGAGTGAGTCTTTAGTCACAGGCAGAGTGTGAAGTCTTGGAAATGAAAAAAGACTGGTCTTAGAAAAGGATTATATCACACAAATAGCGAGTTAGACCATGTGTGCGGAAGAATATGGTTCTCTATTAGTGAAATGTATAGTGTGGAGAGATCGAGCTATGCTACCTTGCATCTTTAACAAGAGTTCAGATTTCAAGGCGATGGCTGAACTTTGTATGAATAATCTTTTCAAAATTGCTTTAATTATACATTGAATCTGTTTCCTAATGTTAACTTTATTCAATGAACTCTCAATTCCAATTCATTTTGAATTTTGTTATAGTGCAAATTTTAGTAATTAAATTTCTTTAGTTTAAACAAATCAATTTTGTACTTTTAGGTTCAAAATAGTAAGGATCTTGAGTAGTAGGGGTAATTGGTCTCTCATCAGTGCTCATTAGAATATCTGGACTTAAAATCCACTTTTATTGCTTGTATGACTTTCAAATGCACTGAAAATTAGCCTGTATAAATTTGCATTGTACGCATCGAAGCATTTTCTTGTAATTTGTAGTCAAACAACAAGATTTTTTTTGGCATTCTAGAGTTGAATAGTCCTTGGTGGTAATGTTAGAAATTGATTGTAGTTTTATGGTCTACTTTAAAAAAAAAAGATATATTAACAAGTTTTTTGCACCATTGCAGGGGACTGAATAGTTCTAGGCAGCCATGGCATAAATTTTGTATATATCGAATAGGTCAATTAATAAGTTTATGGCATTGTTTATGGGGATTAGATAATAGTCTTCCGGTAGCTGTGTCAAAAATTTGACAATCAGAGTGGCCATAACTATTTCATCACGTTCATTGATGATTATTCCCATTATGGTTTTGTTGAGCTCATTTCTGATAAGTTTGACTCTTTGGAGGCTTTCAAAGCTTTCAAAGCAAAATTTGAGCTCCAATAAGGGAGGAAGATCAAAGTGGTTCATTTGAAAGTGGTGGTGAGTATTATGGTTGATATGATGACATGGGACGCAACCATAGACCATTGCAGAAGTACATAACAATGTGTTGATCAGTGAGTATCTGATACCTTGTATTCCTCAATGAATGGGATTACGAGAGAGGAAGGAATCTGCGCTTCATGATATAGTAGTGATGTATGCTGATAATTCCCACATTACTTGAGTTCTTGGGGTGAAGCTTTGGCCATACATATTTTGAACCAAGTGCATAATAAGTATGTTTCCAAGACTATGAGCTATGGTTACAGAAGAAGCGTAGTCTTTATCACTTCCATGTTTGGGACTGCAAGGTGGAAGTGGACCATCTGACAACGAGAAACTTGATCCAAAGACCATTAATTGGGTACAGCTGATTATTATGTGGGGTCAGGAAAGGTTCTAGGTTTTATTTCCCATGGCACACCACTAGAGTGATTGAATCAGGTTGAGCTATTTATTTTCAAGGATGATGCGGTACCAGTCCAAGGGCCACAGAGAAGTGTTAAAGAACTTTGGTTTTTATTCTTGTGCACTGTGGCTGTCAATCTCTATTTTCAATGGTGACCAACATCGGTGATCTATACTTGTAAGCAGAGCGAAATTAATCAAATTTTTAAGAGAAAAATGGCAAAAGGTAATTTGCGGAATAGTCGGAGGAAAAAGCTAAGATTTTAGATCTCGGATGACGAAGCAGTTTCACGTTGGAATCATCTGCAAATATACTTTTGATCGAATTCGTTGAATTCCAGATTGTCGAATTCCGTTTTAAGAAAAAAATCTTTGCCTCATCGAGTACTGAGCAACCACGTGGCTGGAAAAGAGAAAAAGGAGAGATAAAGAAAGGGAAAAAAAATCAAAAACATAAGAGGAGTGAGGAAGAAGGTGCGTGGAAGTCAAAAGAAAGGCCAGGAGAGAGAGAGAGAGAGAAAGCTGAGGAAACCAGAAAAAGAAGGAAGAAAGAAAATGGAGAACTTACCCAGTTTGCTGAAGGGAAAAAGCTCTAAAGGTAGGTTTCTCTATCACAGTTATTCATAATCTAAGGAATGAACAATGGTTAGGGGTTTAACCTTATTAGGGCTGGTTCATGACAATTTAGATGGCATGATGCGGGTTTCTGGGTGAGCTCTGGTTCCAAAATTTTAGTTCTAGAACTAAGAGTACTTACTGCTGTAGATTACGTATGCTTTTTTTTTTTTTTTTTGGGTATGCTGGTTTCTAATAGGGTTGGAGACTGAAAATCCAGTTTGCATGTTAGATTCTTGATTGTGAATAACATGCGGGTTATTGTGAAATGATGTTGATATATGGTAGCAATATATTAACATGAGGTTGTAATTGATGTCATGGGGTTATCGTGTAGAATTGATGGAGAGGTTGATGTTTGATATCGGAGGATTTGTCGATATGTTTTGATGTGGAGGGTTGTCCTATGAACATGATCGGAGGGTGAGTCAGTGGCCCACTCGGAGGGTTGGCCAGTGAATGAGTTTATAAGCAAAATCTTTGTTTGAAGCCAGTTTTCATGGCATTGCATGTGCATAGGTGGGAGTAGCCCTTGTGGGAGCATTCTATGAGGCATTGCTCACCAGTGGAGTGGGAAAATATTTCGGGTATTGGAGTACACCGAGAGGTGGACACGTAAAGTTTAGTTGGAAGGGTTTAAGATTTGGCTTTGCTTGTGTTTTTGGTAAGAATTCTGATCTGAATAAGTTTACAGTATATGTAATAAGTTAGAATTTATAATTAAAATGTTTTTAGTGTAGGATTATCTGATTTAGCGGATTTTCCCGAGGCTTCTTTGATTTCCTTGGTAATAAAAAGGTTGTTGTATATTGGATTTAGGGTGTTAGAAAGAAAATAAAAAGAAAGAAATGGAGGTGTAGAATGGCTTAGAAGTTCTTAAATTTTGCAGTTTCAGGTGCGGCGGAGAATTCGCGATAGGAATTCTTTATACAGCGAGTTCCTTGACCCGGTGTCGTGACAATGGGTTTCGGTGTTCACGTCACGTTTAGTGCAGGGCTGGCGTCGAGCACACCTACAAGCGATGCCTGCAGGACTGTGAGGCGGATGATCTGTGGCGATGACTGCTCTGATACTGTGCTTGAGAAGGGGCGCAGTGTCGTGACGGAGTACGGACCCGGGTGAAGCCTCTGTTGCAAGCATGGCCAAGCATGTACTTTTAGTTGGCCAAAGTGGAAAAGTATCATTAAGGGCAGGAGCTGGTTTGTGTCGCACGATAGGAGTTGGCCGAGGCACAGGAAAGGCTGTTTGGGCTTGCTCAACTGGGTTATCCCTTTGACATCAACGCTACGCGCGCGATAAAAATCCTGGCCGTGACAAAGGACTTTAGGTAGCGGCGAGGCTGGGCGGCGCCCGGTGCGCGTGGGGCCTGGCGGTAGGCGGCGAGGCGCTACGCAAAGGCGCCCCCAGTGCGCATGGCGTCGCCGGCCGACGCGTGGGCGCCTGAAGCGCGGCGCGCGAGGAGCGCGAGCGACTCGGCCCAGAGTGTTGTGTGCGACGGTACCTGCCGCCACGCGACCGGACTTGTCGGTGGCGAAGTCGATGAGCCACGGGATATGGAGCGTCTGGCAAGTGTCAGAGCCTAAGATTTCTCATCTCTCTGATGAGATATTTGATGCTGTATGGCAGTATCGAAAGTAGTAGGTAGACGATTAACTAGGGCTCGATGGGCATGAGCTTAGATCATGCATCCATTGTGCATTCTGATGAATTATTGCATGATATTGTGTGAATTATAGAATTGGTAATCAATATAGGAAAATTAAACACTAGTCGGGGGAACATAACCGTAGGATTCAGGTAAATGAATAGAGTAAATGATTCCCCGAGAATTACTGGTGGTTGCGGTATGTACGCTTTGCTAGTTATTTTAGTGCTCTTTGACATATCTTGATGTGATCGAGGAAAGAGGACCATGGTCGCCAGCGGCGTGGCAGAGCACTATTCGTACAATCTTTGACCAACAGGCCTTTGTTGAGGCTATGGGTTTCGCCGTTATTGTCATTGCACATGCTAGTATAGCTAGGGGTCAGGGAGGACCGAATAACCTCCAAAAGTTTATGGCATATCATCTCCTGACGTCGGGGGAGGAGGGACTCGATATTGGCGACCATTGGTTCCAGAGAGGAAGCGGTAAGAAGAGGGTGCAGACTGTGGAATTACCTCGGAGTACCACGAGATCCGGACTAGGCTGCATTTCAGCTAGAGGATTAATCTCAGGTTTAGTTGGATTGGGTCAAAGTCTCAAGGGATGTGGAGACGATGACATGGGTAGAGTTCCGAGAGCTCTTCATGAATAAGTTTTTCTCGGCATCTGCTAAGCATGCAAAAGCTCGGGAGTTCTTAGAGTTGAAACAGGGAAATAGGATCATGTCAGATAAAGCTAGGATTCACAAGATTAGCATGTTTCGGGGATGATTATATGGCCACATACATGGCCAAGGTGAAGAATTTGAGGGATCATTGAAGCTATCCCATCAGGGAAGATTATGGGACTTATCACCGTAGACACGGACTACATGGTAAGGATAGCTATGGTATAAAGAGAGAGAGATAGAAGATGCCGCAGGCATTCGAGATACGGAATTGGTAGTGACAGAGGGAGAGGAAGGGACCTTCTTCTAGTTCGAAAAAACTGAAGACACGCTCCCTTAAGGATTCAAGGATGGGTGCGACTATTGGGGCTAATGCAGAGGCGAGTTGAGACTTCTAGTAAGACGGAATGAGATGACATCTACCATTGCCATCAACCACAGGCACATGAAACGAGTTGCCACGAAGGCAAGGATCTTAGAGTTTTGAGACATGAGTCAGTCCATCAATAGGGCGATGCATAGACACAATATGTTCCTTCTTACCCCAATACGGGCTAAGGGAATGGGTATCAATCCCGAGGGTCTTTGCACCGACAACCATGTCACGAGCAGGTGAAGAGGTCAAAGTAACTAGGTCGAGGTTGAGGACGGGAGGCTCCACCGGGCCGGGAATTTGGGACCTGGAGATTATCAGCGCCTTCACGATGAGCGAGTACCATCGGTCGGTTATCGAGGTATGTTTCTAATCTCACTCTTATGGGCAAGAGTGTTGTTTGATTCTGATGCATCGCATTCTTTCATTGCTGCATCTTGTGTGAATGCTTTGTGCTTAGAGATGGAGACCTTGGAAGAGCCGTTATATGTGAGTTCTCCCCTAGGGACTCAGGTGAGGATTGATAAGATATGTCGGGATTGTGAGTTAGAGATCTCAGGGATTCTACTCACGGTGGACCTTCGGGTGATGGACATATCAGATTTTGATGCCATTCTTAGCATGGATTGGTTGACGGCACACCGAGTCGTCATCGATTGTGATCGTAGGAGGATTACTGCCTACACACAGGATGGCATTTGTGTTGTATTTCAGGGGGATAAGCATGATGTTTTACTCTTGGACGTGTACGTCTTTAGGTGGCACGGATAGATAGGTTGGCTAGCAAGCCTTACCTAGAAGATGAGGTGAGACCGGATTTGAGTCTACCTCGGGTAGTTTGTGAGTACAAGGATGTTTTTCCAAATGAGCTACCAGGATTACCTCCGTAGAGGAATGTAGACTTCACGATCCAAATTACACCTGAATGCGTCACCCATTTATATGACACCGCAGGATGGGCGCCGGTTGAGTTGCGGAACTCAAGGTCACGAATGAGGCTGTTGGATAAAGGTTTTATTAGGCCAGAGCACTTCACCATGGCGCCGGTTTTGTTTGCAAAGAAGAGGATACAAAACCAGCGGCGTAATTACTACCGATAGTTGAACAAGGTAATGATCAAGAATTGGTATCCATTATCGAGGATTGATGACCTGTCTGATTAGTTGAAAGGGGCGCGAGTCTACTCTAAGATAGATCTTATGGTTATCATCGATTGAGTTAGAGCTAACATCCCTAAGACGGCGTTTAGGAGGCGTTACGAGCATTTAGAGTTCACAATGATGCCTTTCGGATTGACGAATGCTCTAACGGCATTCATGGATCTCATGCATAAGGTATTTCAACCCTATTTGGATCAGTTTGTTGTGGTCTTTGTTGATGACATCTTGATCCTCGGTCGAGAGGATCATGAGATCATTGGGGTGTTCTCAACGCCGGGACCATCGGTTATGCATGAAATTCAATGCATCTCGTGCTGTGGATGAAGGCTGGATTGCGTCGTGTCAGAGCGAGTGTGTCGATAGACCCTGAAAAGGTTGAGGCTGTTATGAGTTGGGAGAGGCCGAAGTTAGTCTTCGAGATACTTAGTTTCTTGGGATTGGAAGGGTACTACAGGAGGGGTTCATTGAGGATTTCTCCTAGTTAGCAGAACCTATGACAAGGTTGACCCAAAAGGAGGTTAAGTTTGTGTGGAATGACTTGTGTGAGGGAGCTGTTTAAGGAGTGAAAGAAAGGAGGCTTACTAAAGCTCCTATTTTGATAGTCCCGAAACGGGGATAGAGGTACACAGTGTATTGTGATGCCTCTGAGGATGGACTATTAGGATGTGTCTGAATCCCAGTCCGAGGGTTGTGACTTATGGTTCTAGGCAGGTTAAAGTCATGAGCGAGTACCACACACATGATATGGAGATTGGCCGCCATTGTCTTTGCCTTAAAATTTGCTTCCTTGTTATGGAGCGTTTAGTGTTTGGATCTTGGTCTGAAGTATATCTTATACAACTAGAGCTGGCAATTTGAGCCCGGCCCGTTGGGTTAGCCTGACCAACCCGAAATTAGGGCCGAGTGCAGATATTTTTTATTTGAGAAAAAGCAAGGATAATTAGCCATGCTGGGTCTTGTGGGCCAAATAGTCTTGAATCCGGGCTGGCTCGGTTTTTGGGCGGCGAGTTAAGGTATAACCCCTGCTGCTTCACTTTATTATATCTTCTAAGTTCAAACCACTATTTCCCTTTTCCTTTTTTTTTTGGGCAGCGTGATCTTACGTGACTGCAGTCAAGTGACGCCGTTATCAAGCGTGCGCCCGGCCTTCATCATTGATCTGACCAGACGGTAGTCGATAACCATGATCCGGGCCCAACACATCCGATTTTCTAACCTTTGCTCGAACCCGCACCAAATGATTTGAGAAGCAATAAATTATTGTTTGATCTCGGATTCTGATGCTGAGGAGTTGGGTGATGCGTACAGGAGTTACAGTTATCAGCCGTCGGGGAGTTAGTGCGATCAGTGACTCTTAGTGAAACCCATGTAACGGTCGACAGAAGGCATGGAGCTGCCATAGTTCAGATCTTGCAAGTATCAACTCTGTGACTTGGATCCAAAGTGATCCTAAGGATGTTTGAGATCTTCATGTCGGCCGTGGGATACGGATATAGTTTTCCACGCTATTTGACGATTTATCTGGAATCATTTCCATCTAAGTAGTCTTAAATCTAGTCAGGATGGGGTATCCATTTAGACACAAAAAATAAAGTTATACTCTCTGAATCACTAAACGTTAGGTTTCAAAATATAGAGCAAGTGGTCGATTCTTTCATCTATCTCACAGCTACTGAAGAATTTATTCGTCTCCCTTCTCCTTTTATGCACTCTTTAAATGACATTTATTTTCTGCATGAAGCCAATGGAACATATGGCCACAGGGTTGCTTTTGTAATTCCTTGTAAATTATCTGTAATTTTAATTGAAATGTTTAATGGCGATTTTATAAAGCGATCCTAGTAAAATGTATTACCTGCTCAGTTCAGGTGAAATACTCTGAGTGATCTATAAACGATTGATTTTATGATTGACTCTGGGTCTGGGATCATAAGGAAAATAATAGACTCATGTGACAACATTAAAAATTTTTGCATATTATCTACAGGTTGGATATTGATCCAATTGTCTTATTTCATTCTCTTTGTCTTCTATTTTAAAGATGATTAATTTCAAGTTCTTAGGAGTTGTACCATTTATTTGTGAGCTATAGTTTTCATTCATTTACTTAGTCGGCATTTTCATTTGAAAAAAATAATTTGGTCTGATTCTTACTTGCAGATGCTTGTTTGATTGATTGTATACGTGGGGTGACTGCGTTATGCACACTTACGGAGTTTATACTTTTTAAGTCTCAGGATATCTAAGAAGGCTGCTGACATTGTTACTGTCTTTCTAAATAAAGGAAACTAGCAGCATTTTTATTTGCTTTTGCTTCTCTGACTAGAAATATGTTTGGTAGTAGAGTTGTTGTAAACAATGCAAAATAGGAGCATGCGATTATGTATATTAGGTTGAGAATCTTGAGATCTGACTCTTGAAGAAGCAAGAAATAAGTTGGTCGATTGGTGGGCGAAGCGGCTGTTAAGCTTTGATAGTATCAAATAAAACGAAAAATTTATTGATTAAAATAATTTAAAAAAATTCGTAGGGTGGGCTGGCCGCTAATATTGACTTTGGAAATATAAATTAAGTGGGCGATAAAATGGCGGCCGGTTTTAATCGAGCTAGGCCCGATCGACCCGATCGGCCCGAAGACTATACCCTTGGCCGGTATCGGCCCGATAAACCACTTGGTACGACTCCCATGTCTGGCGGGACCTCGAAGCATGAGGCGGCCTTGATTGGATGGAGTATCTGGAGGATTTATGACTTGGCTTCCACGCCACTATCTGATGAAATGTGGTGGTTGATACTCAGTGGAAGTCATGGGGAATCTTAGCTAGTGTAGCTTCACGGGAGTGGCGGATGTTTCAGTAGTAAGGCAGTTCGATTGCCGATCTGACGATCAGGCTTAGGGTGTTTTGGGGAGCTTAGTGGCTATGCCTTCCCTACTAAGCAGAGTGATTGAGTCGTAGGGGCAGGACGTAGAGATGGTGCCCATCAGGGATAGGGTACGGTCGGTCTGGTGTGGTGGGCTGACCACACATATGGTAGTCTTCGGGTATAGGGCGGGTTGTGGTTCCGATTGGCCAGTTGAGAGAGGAGATCCTCGGGTTTCTTGCTCTCGATTTTCTGTGCATCTAGCTGACACGAAGATGTACCATGATATTCATCATGATGCTGCAGACGGGTAAAAACAACAACGTTTGAGATTTTTGTTCGTGATGTCTCGTGTCGGCGGTAAAAGCGAACATCGGTAGTAGGATCTCTCTGCGCCATTGGAAGTAGTTAGTGGAGTGGGGCAGTCGGTGGACTTTGTGACCCACTTGCCTTGTTTTACTGGGCATGATGCGTTGTGGGTGGAATGGACCGACTCACTAAGTCGACACATTTTCTAGTAGTGCGGATGACCTTCCCACTGGAGCATATGTCACGAGGTTATATCTGAAGATTGTTTAGGTACATGATACCCGGTATCCATAGTATCAGTTGGGATCCAGGTTCTGACCACACGCCCGGGCGAGGTTCTGGTAGCAGGACCTGGTGATGATGAGCGGCTTTCATCCCGCGTGACGGGTGGTTGTTCGGACCATCACGGTTTTAGGAGACATGTGACATGGATCTTGGGAGTAGGCCCCGGGAGAACGCACCCTTGTTGGTCTCCACAACGATGACTATCTTGTGAATATCTGGATGGCACTCATGGCTTTGCCATCAGGCCATGTGATCCCGATTTGTTAGACGGAGGTGAGATAGGATTCCATCGTGGTTTGATTTGATTGAAGACACCTTTGGAGAAGGTGGGCGTGTGAGCGTCTCTCATGGCTCAAGCGGAGCAAGTGCAGTAGACGGATAAGCGCTTGACCTCTAAAGTTTGAGTGGGTGATCATGCCTCTTCTTGAAAGGTAATGCCTAGAGGGATTGGTGGGATTGTAATCGAGAAATATCGTCGAGGTTCATTGGGCCTTGAGGTACTTGAGAAATTTGGAGTGCGATTCGCGTGTCGGTTAGCATTGATGTCGAGTTTATTAGGTGTCCACGAAGTATTCCATGTCTCCATGCTCCGGATGTATACTCTAGATCCGACTCATGTGGTGGATTAGGGAGAGCTTGTTGTTAATGTAGATAGGACCTTCGAGGAAGAAACTCTGCGTATCATGGATGGCCAAGATTGAGTTTTGTGGCCGTGGCCTGTGGCCTAGTGGTGTGTAAGTAGCACAAGGGTTAGGAGGCAACATGGGAACATGAGGGACGTAATGGCGTGCGAATATCCGCTTCCTCTTTGAGGGCCAGTGCGTGGTTTTAGTCATTAAATATTAATGGTGCTGTATATATGTGATAATTTATATATGTAGCGTAGTTTTGAGTTGAAATTCTTTTGAGGGGAGAATCTTAAACTCCATGAAAGTTAAAAATCTCAATTTTCAAAAAAATGTAAAGCATTAATTTGACGAATAGTCATGGAGAAAAGCTAAAGATTGCAGTCTCGGATGACGAAATGGATTTCACCATTGGAATCTTCTCGCGAAATCTAGTACCCTAGTTGAATTTGGACAATTAAGAGGTGTCGAAATTTCATGTTTCGAAAAAAAAAAATTGCGAATCGTGAGTACAGTATCTATGGCACGGGTAGTAGGGCACTGTGCTGCCAGCGTGCGAGGCTGCAGCATCAGGAAAGCATTGTTAGTGAGGCTGCATGAAGGCAGGCCTTAACATTCTTTGTGAGGAGGGGGGTGTTACTCACCCCCACAAATTCAAACAAACCAAGTAATAGAAAAGGGGAGATAAGAAAGGGAGGAAAAAAAAGCCCAGCCTTACAGGGGTGAGGGAGAAGAATTAGATGGAAGTAAAAGAAAAAGGCCAAGGGAGGGGAGGAGGGAAGCGAGAGGAAGTAAAGAAAAGAGAGAACGAAAATAGAGGAGGAACCTAGTTGTTGACATAAAAAACTACAAAAGGTAGAGGTTTCTCCTACTTTGGTTATTCTCGTCTAAGGGCCATTCAATGACCAGGGGGTTCAGCCTTAATAGGAAGGCTGGTTCATGACAGTTTGGAGTAAACTGTGATGGGTTTCTAGGTGGCTATCTAGTTCCAAAATTTCAGTTCTAGAACTAAGAGTACTTCTTTATTGTAGATTGTGTATCTTATTTTTATTTTTTTGGTATCTCTGTTTTGATTTGGGCTGAAATCAGGTTTGCATGATTGTAATTGAATAACATGCAGGTTGTTTTAAAATGATGTTGATATATGCATGCTTAATATATTAACATGGGTTGTGAATAGATCATATCGGAGGGTTGTCCAATAATATATTGATATTTGAGGGTTGTCCAATATGTTTTGATATCAGAGGGTTGTCCAATATGTTTGATATCGGTTGTCCATGAACTTGATCGGAGGGTGGTCTGATGGTCTCGGAGGGTTATCCATCGAATGATTTATAAAGCAAAATCTTTTGTTTGAAACAGTTTTCATACATGGCATTGCATGTGCACTTGGAGTGGGGCTTGGCCCTTGTGGGAGCATTTATCTGGGCATTATCGCAAGTCGTGGAGAAAAATCTTTTGGAGTACTAGAGGTGCGGAGGTGGGCACATCTGAGTTGGATTGGGAAGAAGTCCATATTTGGCTTGCATGTTTTTCTAAATTCAAGGTAGAACCCGAGTTCTGTATATGTAATAGTCGAGTTGTAATTAAAACTCATTTTGGTGGTATGATTAATACGAGTTTGCTTGAGATTTCGAAGCTTCTTGATTTCCTTGGTAATAAAAAGGTTGTCGTATATTAGATTGAGGGTGTTTAGAAAGAGAAGAAAAAGAAAGAAATGGAGGTGCATAATGGCCCATAAAGCTACTGCAATTTTGGTTTTGGGTCACGACAGAGAATCCTCTTTCACGACAGAGTTCTCAGGCTTAATGTCGCAATAGTGGGTTTCGGTGTCGCGACACGTTTGGTTTGGGCTAGGCGATAGCACGCCTACGATAGTGGCGCGTGCGACGGAGGCCTGTCGTGACAGAGCAATCTCTGTCGCAACAGACTGCTCATAATACTCTGTCAAGACAGAATTTTGATGTATCGACAGAGTGTGGGCTAAAGGCAGAAGCCTTCTTGTCACGATAGAATAGTTTATGTCGCGACATAGCTGGCTAAAAATGGGGAAAAGTATGTCGCAGTGAGGCAGTCTATGCGGCGAGTTGGCCAAGGCAAGGGAAAGAATGTCGCGACAAAGCAAGTTTATGTCTCGACATAGCTGGCCATGGTAGGGAGAATCCCTGTCGCGACAGAGGACTTTAGGTCGCGTGAGGAGTCGATATAGCATAGCGCACGATAGCGCTGCGTATGCAGTGACTGATGTGCATGTTGAAGCTAGCATGCATGAGTGCACATGAAGAAGACGGGCGTGTAGAAAACACACCTCTGTTGTGGCGCGATCTACCACGGGGCATTATGTAATAGACATCGATAGCGAAAAAAAATGATGACCCCCAGGATATGGGGCGTCACACTACTAATGATGAACCAATTGAGGATGTAGATCTAATAGCCCTAGATATAGACATAGTAGACCCATATGTAGTCATGGATATACCCTTGAGGAGGGTCGAAGAAGTGCAATGGGCAGTAATTTCCTTGACGTATGAGCTTTCCCGACACATGTGGTATGATGTGGGTGGTGTATCAGATCAGACTACAGCTAAAAGCCTTATTAACAGATATCAATCCGGCTTTTGGTTCATGCAATGAAAGAATGAGATGACTTTCATGTTACGAATAAGCTGTGGAGCTTGGTGGATTTTCTAGATGGTTCTGGTATTTAGAGTGCAAATGGGTTTATACGAGTGCAATGCGAGGACATGTGAGAGATATAAAAGTAATATTAGTGGCTAAGAGATTCTGATCAGGGAAGAGTGTGATTTTAAGCTAAACATCTCGGTCCACTAAAGACCATAAATTATTATGACTATAGTGGCTCATTTTGATTTGGGGTTATGAGATGGATGTGAGGAAAATTTCTTGAATGGAACTTAGTTGAGGATGTTTCATTATGCCAATATATTGGTTTAGGAGGTGGTAAGAACATAGGAGTTGTAAAATTGAGAAGCCCATTTATGGTTTAAAGTAGGCTTCTAGGTTGTATCTCAAGTTTGATGACGTTGTCACGACCCGATGGTTTTTTAAGGAGAACATCGTCGATCAATGCATATATATGAAGGATCAATGATTAATATAGTTTGGTTATTATTGATGATATTGTGCTCTCAACCAATCATACTGACATGTTGGTTGAGACAAAACAGTTATTGTTTAATCATTTTGAGATGAAGGATCTTAGGAAAGCATCTTATGTCTTAGGCATACAGATACTTCGTGATAGACCTACTGGCGTTTTGAGATTGTCTCAACAGACGTATATTGAACGCATTCTGAAAAGGTTCAATATGCAATCATGTTCCTCTGGTAAGGCATAGATTGTAAAGGGTGACAGGTTTTCCAAAGGCTAATGTCCTCAAAGTAATGTGAAGATGAATCAGAAAATGGTCATATTCTTGATTTAATGGGCGACTGATGTATCGCTAAGTATGCATGCCACGATATTGCTTTTGTTGTTGCGGAAGGGTATTAGGTGGTATTTGAGTGATCCTGATCAAAGCCATGAGGCGACTAGAAAGTTTTGAGGTATCTTTTGGAGTCTGAAAAGGATCTCATGTTGACATATCGATGCACTGACACTCTTGAGGTGGTTGGTTTTAGTGATTCCGATTATGCAAGTTGCGTGGATGATAAAAAGTCCACTTCTGGTTATATCTTTAGGATAGCTGAAGGAGCTGTTTTGTGGAAAAGTATCAAGTAGACACTTATAGCTTCTTCTACTATGGAGGCAGAGTATGTGGCTTGTTATGAGACTACTTGTCATGCAATATGGTTGCGGAACTTCATTTCAGCTTTGGAGGTTGTTCACTCCATTTATAGATCTCTGAATTTTTTTGTGATAATTCCACAGCTATATCTTTCTCTACGAACACTAGGAGCACTTCTCACTCTAAGCACATTGATGTGAAGTTCTTTTTTGTTAAAGAGAAAGTTGCAGAGTCCCTCGTTTCAATTGAGCACATACTCTGACTAGCATGGTAGTAGATCCTTGACGAACACCTGTTTGTGTGTTTCAAGAGCCTTATCACCCTCATGGGATTGATGAGCTGAGCTCTTTGTTTTTTGGTGAGTTTCCTTTTTCATGTTTTATTGTAAAGAAAACTCGATATTTCAATTATTGCATGCACATTTTAACTTTTTCATTATCTTATGATTTTGTGTCACTTTGACTAAGATGAATGACATAATGATGTTTTTCTTTCCTATTGAATCAATACTCTTGTCATTTCATTCTTCTAGATTAGTAATTGCCTGATTGTGTATAGTTTTATGCATCATCTCGATGTATTAATTGTATATGATTGGTTATGACTATGTAAGTATCTTGTTGAAGCATTTGAGTTATGACTTTGATTAGTAGCACCTGATTATGTACAATTTATGCATCCTCTTGGTGTGTTAATTGTATATGATTGGTCATGACTTTGTAAATCTCTTATTAAAGCATTTGAGTTATGATTATGCCATCCAAGTGGGAGGGATGGAATTAATTATTAATTATGGACTAAGAATAATTATAGTGTTTCAAGTGTGTAATTGCATGTCGATTATGGTGTTTATGGGATGGTTTAATGTTAATTAGCTATGGACCCATGGTTCTATCGTCTCCCTTGCTTTGGTAAGCCCATTGGACCTAAGCTCAATTGTTCCCTTGTGCTCTCTCTCTCTCTCTCTCTCTCTCTCTCTCTCTCTCTCTCTCTCTCTCTCTCTCTCTCTCTCTACCTCTCTCTCTCTCTCTCTTTATATATATATATATATATATATATATCTCTCTCTCATATAGTAAATAGAGCCTTAGAATTTGACAAGGGTTTGGTAGAACACTCTTTGAGGAGAAGGAAAAAACTATTTTCAACCCTAGCTTTTCTCTGATCTCATCCCTTGCAGATTTGGTGGACAAATGGCGACCAATAATTTTGGATCCATGTCAGGTATGTTTTCTACCCAGTAAGAATTGATACGCTTCATTGTTTCAATAAAGTTTTGTAATGTATTTATTGGGTCTTTTGATTATTGATCAATTGTTTTTGGGATCAATAGACTCTTGACTTTACAAGCCTGTTTTACTTTAGCTCTTTCATATTATTCCAAAGAATTTTCATTGGTGCTGAGCACCCATACTCTATTCATTTCATCTGAGTATTCTTGGCTTCTTTCTTTTTAATATATTTTAATATTTCTTTTCAAATTATTTCCCTATTCTTTCAATACAACTATAATTTAGGGTTTCACCTTAAGTTTACATATTTACTGTTTTATAAAATATAAATAAATCAAAATCATTTGAATGGTGAATAATATTACTTAAAAAGAAAAAAAAGCAAAAAAAAGGGGCAACTATAATTTTAGGTTTTCTGTAAGTTTTATCATTTATGTTTTATAAAATATAAAATGAAATCAAAATCATTTGAATGGTGAATAATATTGCCAAAAAAAGAAAAAAAAGCAAAGGGATGCTATGAGCTTTATCAATTACTTAATAAAATATTATAAATTATAACGTGTAATTATTTAATATAATAATCGATTCATAAAAACTAATAAAATAAAACATTTTTAATGCCAAATAAGCAAGGGTCATGTTTGAAAAAGGCACCAAATTGCAAAGAAAGTAAGAAAAATTGAGTAGATATTATAAAGTAAAGTGGCAATAGTGGAAAGAAAAAAAAAGATAAGATTGAAAGATAAAAATTTACCTCTTCTTTGATATTAAAAATTAAACATGATTCACGAGTCACTTTTCAACCGCTCGTTCATCCCGGATCGCGGTTTTCCCTATCAATCGTTATTAATTTCACCATCAAAACTACGGATGGCAGGACCACTATCTGCATCACTAATCCGGAGTGGCCGGTAGTGGGAGTTCCACTCCAATCTTCCTTTCAAGGTCGACACCACAGTCTTCGTTCGGGGCAGATTGGTCGAGTTTGGTGCCTAAGCCATCAACCAGATCTATCGACTGATGGATGTGATAGTGAGGGTACGGGCGCTGTTACCGACCCAGCGACTGGTACGATGCGGGGAGCTCACTCACGACGGGCGTGTGGAGACCGCTAACCATCGGCGGAATTGATTCACCACTTTTTAGATCATCACATGCGTAGCCAGGCCAGTATAACTTTTATGTGTTAAATCAAACCTTCCTACATTTGGTATAGTTCTGAAGGATAGGCCGATCCTCTATACGCCATGACGAGGGCTCGGGTTTAACATCGAACCATCATTGAGCGAGGAGGTTGATTAGTCGGCCCGAAGGGAGATTCACGAGGAGAGCCACTGATACCACCCTCCCCTGTATCACTAGTTGTGCCTTTGGCTGGGGTCCGATGTTGGGAATGCGAGAAGCGGGTGTAATAGTGCCTACCCATGCCGGCTTTGCCAAGGCGAGTTCGGGAGCCTAGGCGATTCAGATGAGGAGACCAATGAGGATGCTCCAGATGTCACACCTAGTGTAGGAGACTTTGAGGACGGCACCCTGAGGTTCTCTCCAGTTCGACTCAGCCCCTCTCAGATCAGATTCATGCACTTACCACACGGTTTGACGCCTATTGGGACCCGAGTCTCTCGGGAACCTTTGGGTTGCGCCGAGTCGAGACATGGGCGCCGTCGGAGCGGAGATAATGACCGTTGTGCTAACAGGGACTTGATCCACCTGGCTGGTGTGACTCCTCTCTTCACCCTGCCACCGCCATCACCACCACCACCACTGCAATGAACCTCTATGACATATCTCTTGGCCTTTGTTATCTTTTTTTCCTTTTGTCGATGGGACATGTGGTTTAAGTTTGAGGTATATGTGTGGGTATATGGGTAAACAGGATTATTGCCTTATTTTACCATGTGTTTTTTATATTTTTTATTTACTTTGTTATCTTTGCATATTTTAGGTTTTTGAGCTATTAGCTTGTTCTAGTTATTTAAATGTGTTAACATATTTAAAGACCCGACATATCTATATGCAACATATTTGCATTTGGCGACATTATGGTATGTTGACTTCCAGTTTAGTTTTAATTGTTCTCGACTCACAGTTGACCATGATTACAAACGGGAGTCGTAGAAATGCATGAGAGAAGCCTATGTTCAATGAAATAGGGACCTGAGGTCGTTTTTACAATTTGGAGGACTGCATTGTATATGTCGAGAAATAACCATGTGGCATGTTTGAGATCTAAAAATCAGGCTCCTCAGTAGGCTCATGCACACACCGTGATCTTTGGGGTATGCTTTGTGCTTCATCTATTTGTGCAATTATTCTAAAGCGTAGGAACTAAAGTCATCAAGCATTATAGTCTTTGTGAGGGGTCCATGGAGTGCGTTCCACGAGGGAATTAGTTTCTCTAGGTGTTCTTTAGGGGTTACCCTCTCCGACTGAATGTGTGTTTAAGGTAAAATCTAGGGGGTTGTGATTGATTGATTGGTAACGATTAACTACTATTTGAAAACAGTAAGGGCAAATGATGGATCATAGTTTCACTCTGCAAACCCGGGTAATACCCACCTCTTATTCCTGATCTCATCTAAGGCAATGATCAGATGATCACCGATGGAAGATATAGCATTAGCTTTTCTTAAGACAAAGAATGATTGAGTGATAACAAACACTTGTTCAGACAATTTTCTTGGACTCTTAGTCTGCATTTACGATCAAGCTGCGTGTCTTAGGGATCTCTCGTTCTGCGTTGTCGAAAGATGACAAACTAAAGTTTTATAAGATTTTCACAAGTGTTTAGCATCACCGTGCAATCCATTGAAGCACAAAATAGGAATTAGAAGTCGTTACCTTGAAGGAGTGAGTTTTTCCACCTTTAGAACCTATCGTGGGGTTTAGAACTCCATTGAAGCGAAATCGATTCATAGTTTAATAAAACACTAATCGTAATAACCGACTTGAGAAATATACTTCCTATTGCAAAGGTCAGATATCACAAACGAATCATAAGATGTCTTTTGAGTTATAGAAACCGGCGAAAGATTACAAGTAATTAAAAACTCGAATCAGGCAAAAAAAATAAATGCTGCTCTGTGGACACTGTGATATAGAAAAACACTCTGTCGTTGAAGCTAAACCACAGAATCCCATCCTCTTTCTGCCTAAAGTGGGCTTAAATACAATTCTCATTAGTGGTTTCGAAGTGGTGGTCGAAAGACGAGAGTGCCCTTGCACCAAGAACGAAATTCTGCTCAAGTCCCGTAGAGATTGCATGTTGGTACCGGTGCGGTACCGATGGTGGTGTAATTGCCGGGAAGTGTCTTGGTGCTCCACGGTAACTGGAGATAGGTACCCTTGTGCTTGATGCAGAGTCACCATTGCACTAACGCATGTGAATGCTAGGTGCAGAAAGTGTGTGATGCGGTACCACTTCCTCGAATTCTTTTCCTCTTCAGCGTAGCACCACTGGGGCCTCTAGGCGTAATTTGTACTCGACAACGATGATTTGCATTTGTTCCATTTGAGACGAGCCACTACGAAAATGGCCGGAACAGAAAAACACGCACATGCATAAAATCTGTAAAGCAGGTCAAAAACACCTATTCTACCGCAATGAGAGGGAAGTAGAAAACGTGGTAGGGTGATTAAAACCCTATATAAATGTTGCACTTTTATGTATCCGACACACCCCCCCAACCTACAACTTGCTAGTCCCTAGCAAGATTTGAACTGGCAACGCTTATCGACTATGAGGTTCAACAAAATGTGCTAAGGTGCAATTAGGGGCTGCAAGTTTCCCATAGAGGCAAAAATGAAAATAGTGCTATAACCTGACAGAGTATGCAATCGTCTGAACCTAAATGAATACCATAGTCTCAAAGTATTGGATTAAAATAACAAACTGCTACAAAACGTAGATACTATATAAAGGACCATGGATTCAGAAAAAAACGCCTTACGAGATCACTCCAACAATCCATCACTCAAATCATCATCAACATAAACTAACATGCATAGGAAGTCATGAGGAACATCCAACATAACTAAATAAAAAGGCCTTTCAAGCCGTGTAATGACCATGGGCTACACCAATAGGGTTTACGTAAAACAAAATGGTGTTAAGTAATACGTGGTCGAGGTCTCACCCAATCGCCAACACCACCCTATTCTAACCTAAAATGCTACTAACATGTCCTCCACCTCTTCCGCCGAGGAGACATATTGACCACGCTTATCCGTACCGGGCCGTAATCCTCCAAGTCGTGAGGAAGACTCACCCCAACAAGAGGTTCCCCCGTAGGATGTGACTCTCAAGCCTAGAGAGCTTCAGGATCCGCCGCTTCGTCCCTAGGATGAGATTTTTGAACCACCTTGATTTTACGCTTTAAGGGGATACCATCTGACCAAGAGTCGACGACGATGAAGCCGCCAGTAAATAGTCAAAGGGGATGTGATGACTGAGGCTCGCGGGAAGTGTACTCAGCTTTTTGCTTATGTCCTGGCTGAGGATGGCCCCACCAGGAAGAACTCTTTTTTCTACCGTATTCATCCCAGCCTTCCACCTGATTTTGTAACTAGGGTCGAACCTAATAAAATTGTTTTCGCTGGGACCTAAAGTCCTCATAATACACCATATTCCTAAAGGTATAGTCACAATTTTTTCAGCCATTATCCTCATACGTAAACTTGATTTCTTCCTCGCTGCAATCTCTCCTTTTCCTTCGGGCCCAATCATGTCATGGAGTGACTTTGTTCATCAATGCATACTGTGCTTTAATTTCTGACGAACTCCCTCATGTTAGTCAAAGCCTCCCATGGCATTTCCGGTCAGTGCACATGGTATTTGCAAAACAACCGGCATCAAACTCAGGGCTAACTAGAGGGTAAGGTCGGTCATGTGGCAGGCATGCATAATTCAACGATTAAGCTATCGAGTTGTACGACCATTAACTGCTTCCAAATCAGAGTCTCCAACAAGGTGTCTACATTCCGATTCTCTCTCGCTGGCAGAATTTCATCATACCTGCAGAAATAAAACCTTTACCTCTTCCCAACAAATCGTAGATCATTCCCAAATAACAACACGGATGGGGTGAGTGAACAAGAACGTGTCAATTCTCATTCCCCATTCATAATGGAAACCCCGCCTTTCAATTAACTGGACCCACTTTTCCCGCTCAGATTCTAAAGATTCAGCAAACATGGCCTCAATTTCTTCATCTTCCCTCTCACTTGCTTCCTCTATCTCTCGACAGTGAACCTTTCCACTTCCCTTTCTTTACACCGCAAGGTATCGACCTTCGCTTTTTACGGCCCGCCTCCATGTAAGAGCTAGCAACTTTGCTCTTCAGTTGTTTTTCGATCTTGCCATAGATATGGCCAAAATGGCGAATATACATAATAGCCCATACACAATAAATGCAGTCTCAACAACCATCTCCATCAAGATCTGACTCACCCCTTCAAATAGCCAACTTCTCCCATACCTGCCTGGGTCAGACTTAATCAACTAAGAACATAGAACCACCAACCAAACCACCTTAACAAATCCATGTGAACACAAAGGAAAATCCATTCAAATTGTTTCAAGGTGACGAGGAGCACTTACCACAATGTTTAAGATTTCCACTCGCTGCTCAAGAACTCGTGGATGCCTCGACGAGTAGTGGGGACACACTGTAGGGAACGTTTTCGATCAGGTTTGCTTGAAGTGAGAGGAAAATTAGGTCAGGTGTCTCTTATATAGAGTCAAAGTGGGATATGAAGAGGTTCAAAATTTTTGAGAAAAAAGCCCCTCAAATGGTCCTTTTTTTTATCTACGCACCCACTGCACCTGCATTCAAAGACTAGTAAGTGCGGCACCTGACCAAAAGGTACCAAAGCTTGCCTCTGGGGTGGTACTCCAGCATTCAATATGTGGCAATCAGTACTAATTTGCTACTACCACTGGTTCGCTTGGTACCTGTGATCGCATGTGGCACCGATACCACTTTTTTTTTTTTACTTTTACTAGGTAGCAGAAAACACTCATAGAAATTTCCAGAATGCTCTTCATCTTGAATTTCACTGGATGCCACTTTCTCACAGATAATTCCTTCCAACCCGACTTGTGTTGCTTAAACCGGTGTACCACACCTCTCACATTATCTACACTCACCTCGAGTCCGTATACCCTCATGATCACGATTCCTAGGGTTGAATAGAATTGGTAATTCAAGGCTCAAGATGGGCAAAGGGCTGACTAACATGATTTAGTTAGTAATAAATCGATGATCAACCATCACCAATGTCAACGGCAAGTCTCATATAAACATACACATGTCAGGAATGCTAAAACAATGCACAAGCTGAAGTAATAACAAACAACATTGAGCTTGAGGCAGACAATCTCAACACTGTAGTGGCAAATGAGAGTGATACTTAGCCAACATCAATTTGCAGCATAGAAAGGACTGGGTCGTATGATCCCAAATATGAAAAAAAAAGTTTTGTGCATGCCTGTTGTTGTGTAAGTGCAGTGAGACTATGTGGAGTGCATACATAAGGTCAACGGCTGCATACATCATAGGTCAAGTACCATACCCAAAAGAGCCAAAAATCGAAAATTTTACATGCACTTAATTGGCTCCAACCAGTGTATGCCCACCCCCACCACGGAAGTAGGCATTGCCCTTAATGCACACATGACACACCCAACTTTCGTTTTTTTTTTCTTTTGTTTAGTGTTTTTTATTTTTTTTTATTTTTATTTTTGTTATTGTTTTGTTGTTTTGAATAAAGGTAGACTAAATGAAGAAAGCATAAAGAAGTGAAAATAAGGAAAAGAAAAACTATATACAAAAGAGGTAGGATAGAGATTACGCTGACGGAACATCTGGTAGAATGATCTACCGCCTCACTACTCCCCGACGGCCGGTTCTCGAGAAACCCGCTAAGCACGGCCATTTACTTTAAAGGTGTTCCCATTGTCCAGATTCTCAATTCCACTATTTACTACTGGTAAACTACCTCGACGATGAATCCGCACCCACCTAGAACTGAGTTTACCCGAAAAAGGTAAAAACGAGTCAGATAACAATACCTGTAAGAGGTTCAAAGGTCTTCCTAACAATGTGTTTAATATGGAATAGCTTAAGCCTCTCTTTGTGACTGTGGAGCTCTCATACGATTCCCACTGAACTTTATCAAGCTCGCTCATCTGCAGCATTCTCTGCTTCACTCGCTTTGCGGGTCATTAGTTCTCGTTGGAAACGGCCTCCACCCACTTAGAAACATAATCTTCATTGCCAATAAAATGTAAACATATGAGGAAAAAAGGCCCTATAAAGTATAAACCCCAGCAATCAAAGATCTCAATGATTAAAATAGGAGTAAGAGGCATCATGTTCCTTTCCATGAACTTTCCTGTCTGTTTCTGCACTGAAAGTGAAGTTTTAAAACTAAAGCAAGCCTTGTTATGGTTCTCAAAAACCACTTGCGTGATTTATCCGCCGCTTTTTCATGAGAAATGCCCTCCTTATGCGCTCCGAGTGGCGTATGCGATTACCCCAATTTGATCACATCGGGATACACACCGTCTCATCAATTGGTCCGAACAGTATTTAAACAAATATGGGTCATCAAAGGTATTTCTTTATGTCCACCAAAATTTCTTTGGTCGAGGTCCATCGGGTGAATTTGGCCCCGGGTCACTAGATAGCTTGAGAATGTCCGCATACCATGGGTAATGGACAAGAGCAAAAAGTCGCTCATCAGGGAAAGTGTCGCCTACGGGCAGCCTGCGGATTCCGAACTAACCGAGACAGTGGTCGCCAATACATTCTCAACTCCTTCTTATCCTAGCCAGTCAAGAAAATTTTGACAAAGTAGGATCCACCTAGTCAAACGAGGCTTAGTATCCCGCTAGCTGGGCAATTTCGTACGCATGATCTATGAAAATGGTTACAAAAGACCCAACAATGTACGACCTGAATTTTTCTAGGGTAAAGACGATAACAAAGAACTCTTTCCGTAGCCGCGTAATTGATCGAAGCGTGAATCTAGAGTTTACATTGAACTAGCCCTCAGCATACCACTACACACACATGATCTGTGCTGAGTTCCTAATTAAGAGATCGCATGATGTGAGGGGACACTAACATAGCTTCTGGCGATCGTGCTCTCACACGCCCTGCTGACCATGGGGCCAAAGGTGATCCTTGGCTTCTCATTCCACCTCAATTCCTATTTTCGATACTAGCGGGCCTAAAGACAATCCCTTATGTCACCATGAAATGACACTTCTCCCAATTCAACACTAAATTCTTCTCCATCCTCCAAAGATTTCTTCCGTAAATTTCCTCCGTGACATCCCTCATACGAATCTCCAAAAAACAGAAATCGCCCATAAAAATCTCCCAAATGTGTTCTATCATATATCAACGAAAAATCCCCATCATGCATCAATAAACGCTCCTTCGGGCGCGATTACATAATCCGGATGGTATTCTTTAAAGGCAAATGTTCCAAAAGCGTGAACGTGGTTTTCTCGTCTTCTAAGGTTATTTTTAATTTGATTGCACTTTGTCCGCTGAGAAAACAATAAATTACGCCGCAACTTTCTCCAAAGATTCATCCACAAAGGTGTAGGGAAATGATCTTTCCCAGTACCTACATTGAGTTTCCTAGTTCACACCCTCCATCCCGTGGTGACTCGGTGGGAATTAGCTCATCAGGTTCATTTGCTACCACAAATGACTCCCAAAATTTTTGAACTACTTGGTTTGGATCGACCCACTCGCTATATGCAATGGGATAAATAACACCCACGTCCAGCAGCTTTTAAGACCTTTCAAATTCACTTCTTTCATGATTAGGTTCTGCTGTCAAGTAGGTAGTCTAGAAGGTTTAACATCCTCTTCCAAGTGAATTCTGTGTGTCCAAATCAATGGGATGATTCCCTTAATGTCCGCAATTGTCCATCCTAAGTGTTTTGGCTGGTTCTCACATTCCAAGTTTAACTCGACCTAACTCTAAAGAGGAAGATATGACACAGAAGGCTCTTCACCCCTAGGAACGCATATTCGAGATGCGATGGCAAGCTCTAACTCAAGCTTAGGGTTTTCTCCTGAGGCAAGAATCGTCTCACCTATAATTTCAAATCTAGTGTCATCCATTTTCAGCACTCGCTATGCTCAATTATGGAGGAACTCCAATTCGAGCATGGTTACCTCACACAAACAATGACTTAAGGGCATTACAGAGGATTACCCAAGAAACATTGATTCATGTAATTCGCATAAACAAGAGTCAATGGTGTTTGACTCTCACAAACGTCTCCTCCTCATCCCCTATTTCGATAACATTAAAGATATTCTAAATTAATGCAAAACACAGCAATTGGCAGATAATGTCATTAGTCCTCCCTGCCAAAGGTATGATGAGACGGTACACAAGAATGCTCACCAAGAACCACCAAACTGTCCTCCGATCACCTAATAAAATGAAAGTGGTCATGAATCAAGATATCCACAGAAAGTAGAACTGGTCTCACTGCAACTAATACATCCTTTAACATCCCCAGGAATTTTCACACTCACTGTCACTGAATGGAGGCGATGATAGCCCAGCTTCAACTCTCCTAACTTAACAAGATATATCAATGGCGGCAACAGTTAATGATCGCTGTCCACGCAGCATGTCCTACTTCGAAGTCCCGTACCACTATAAAATACTGGGCTTCCCGGGTCTTTATATTTGGGAAACTGTCCCATCACAGGTGATTGTCTCAGCTTCATGAATCATCCATGAATCAGCTTTTTCATATACAGCTCCTTCCTAAAAATTATATAGGACGGATTTGTCAATGGCATCCACTAGCAAGAATGTTCAACTTAACCCGTTCGAACACCATAGATTTCAAGAAACAGATTCACTGTCTTCTTTGGGGCTGCTTCTCAAACCCAAGAGGTGTGACAGAGGGACATGGAGGCCTAGATTTTCCTGCTCAACACTGAAGAATCTTCCTAGCCAGGAAACAGGCCATAGACGCTCATCATCCCATAAATATTTTATTTGACATCATATCAAGTTTTTAGGTTGAATGGTTTAACACTGTTTTTTCCACTTGAAGATAGACACCTCTGCAATGTTCTGGTATATAACAATTTAACTCAGACTCGTAACAATTATTTTCAAATTTGTAGTTGGATATTTATAATAAGTTTCCTTTTTCTTGTTAATACTCAGTATAAGAGGGTCATCTGAGGATCAGATCTGCTGATCATCATATATGGTCCCAAATCTATATAATCTGTTGAGTCCGACAACCGGTGGCTTAAAACATCCTCCAAACCATCTGGTGGAGGCTGGTGGGCACAAATTGAACTCCCTGGGTCGTAGGGTGGAAACTTAATAGGTCCATATAAACTGAGGATCCCTGGATGAACTGAGGGGCTTGACTGAAAGCCTGGTTTGAAGAAGAAAATCTAGTTACTGGAAAACGTGGGCCTCTTCATCCCTCCAACTGCACCAAAGTCACTCTCTCTCTCTCCCAATCCCGATTGAGGTCTGAGCATGAATTAAGGGCTTCTTCAAAATTAAGACATTAACTCGTTTATTCGATTGCTCTCGGATCTGACTTGGAGGAAGGTTGGGGTGGCGCTATTGGTTGATGAGGGTCACAGCAACAGTGGCGGATCTCCACTCAGATCCCATAGCACCGAAGGTACTGGGTACACAACAAATACTTCATTCCACTTTTTCTGACTCACACCCAACTTCCTAGTTAAGTCAGCTACGCCAGTCACTGGCCTTCTAAGCAGATGGATTCTCCCTAGGGTGTAATATGCACTTTAAGATTCATGAGGCTAGCTCCCAAGTTTACATTTTCTACTATTGTATCGAAAAATTGAACTCCGCCCCGGCACTTTTTCACAGAATCTTCCAGCATATACTGGTTTGATGTATTATTTGGTTATTCGCACACTGGCAAAATACGCAGAATTGTCCACGATCCAAACCATGATGAGGAGAGAGTGTGGAGAGGTCCTTATCTTTCACATACAACAAATGGTACCACCGTTTAAAAAGTTTTGACCACTCAATGGTATTATACCATGGAGGAAAGAATTTATTCAGAATTCATTTGCATGTCTTCCCAAGTAAAACTGAATTGCGCAAGGCAAGTGAAACCAAAATTCGGCCTTTTCCTTCTAGAGAATGAGAATAAAACCATACAAATTATATGAAATATCCTAGAAAGGAAAGACCGCAAAAAAAAAAAATGACTTCAAAACTTCATGAACGAAAGGGTGGCCTCGGGACCGACCCTCGAGAATGGTGATAATGTGAATCATTCAATTTCAAGAACTGGCTAGCCTTCGTAGGTTAATAAACAACTTTATTGTAATTTTTTGAGTTTCGCGTAATCTCTGAGTGGTTCTTTCCACATTTTCAGAAGGGGCGTGGGGAGCTCGATGGATTTCGCTGAAAATTAACATTTCCTCCGCCGCCGGCTGTCGCTAAAAATACCACTCTCGCAGAGGTCAGGAGCTCCGAAGTCACCAAAGACCTTCGTGGCATTGGATTGTGACACCATAACTAAATGGTCCATTCGAAAGAGACTTTCTCAAACAAATTTACCATTATATTCCTGAATTATTTCAGAGGTTCAGACTTTGCTAAGTTTCCACAAGTTGTTTCACATGTTCCAACCGATATGCACCAATCTTACCCCAACTAGAAATTTCCACTTAGATTATTCATGAAAACGAATTAAAAAGAAAAAGGTAGGAGAGAACGTGACCGATTTGCAATTCAATCAAAACACAGTAGCTCTCTTTGATTGGACTAGATTATCGCCATCTTGAATACAAGCAAAAATGTTTGTCTATTTCATGGTGCGAAATTATCTCGCCGAGAGCAAAGTCGCCAAGATTGAGATAATCAAATCCACACGCTTCACGCGAGGCTCTGTGTTGACCTTGTGGTTACCCTCTCCAATGAATGTGTGTTTAAGGTGAAATCAAATGTGGATCAATGATCATAACCACACTCAACATCTGAAAAACAAGGGCAAATGATAGGATCCTTGCTTCACCATCATCAATTCGCACACCCACCCTCTTATTCACAATCTCACAGAGCCATTAAGGAATTGGTCTCAATGGAATATAAACATTTAAAAAGCTTTCTAAGACAAAGAACGATTGAGCAATAACAAACACTTATTCAGACGATTTTTGGCTGGACTCTTAGTTTGAATTTAAGGATCAAGCACAACATGTAATGAGATCTCTCGCTCACATCGCTATCAAGAAGATGTCAAAACTATGTTTGGTAAGATTTTCACAAGTGTTTAAAGATCGCACAATCCCATCAAGTACAAAAGAGGAATCGAGGTCATTACCTCAAGAAGGTGAGTTTCACCGTTAGAACCCTATCGTGAGGTTTAGAACCCATTTGAAACCGAGAACGATTCATGGTTAAGAAACAACAATCGAATTGTGACTGGTAAAATGGTACCACTATATCGGGCAAGGTGGATACTGGCAAACACAGTAATCCCCGTAAGATAATACCGAGTTATAGAAACCAACCGAAAGATTACAAGTAATTAAAAACTTCGAATCAGAAGAAAAGCTAAGTACTCTACTCTATGAACCCTAGCGAAATATGAGAAAAACACTTCTATTGTTCAAAACCAAACCCTAGAATCCCATCCTCCTCTTCGCCTCTAAAGGCATAAATTCAAATTCTCATTAGTGGTTTCAAGTGTGGTCGAAGACGAGCGTGCCTCGCACTAAGAACGAAATTTTGCTCAAGTCCCATAGAGATTAGATGTTGGGGTACCTATTCAATAAGTGTGGTAAATTTCCATCAAAGTACCGGGTGTCCACAATCTGGGGCAATCTGGTCATCATAGTTGGGTACCTATTCATTACCACACCGTATGTGGAAAATCAAGACTTAAAGTGTGGGTGTCTAGTTTCATCGCTCCGCTGCCGCTCTCTCTTCACCGTAGCACCACCCAGCCTCGACAATGGTACGACTCGATAACGATGATTTGCATTTGTTCTTCGGAACCAAACTAATTAGCGAAAATGGTCACTGGCCTCGAAACCTCGCACACGTGATAAAATGCTAGAAATGGTCAAAAGCACCTATTCTACACAAATGAGAGTAAAACGAGCCAGGTGATTAAACCCCATGATAAATGTTGCACTTTATGTATCCAACACTTTGCTCGGCATACTTCACCATGCAAAAGCAATTCCTAATTTAACTTCGAGAGAAAGTTAAACACCTGGCTGACAGATACCTAGAAAAAGACGACGCTTGAGCTCTAAATATATATATATATACAGAGGAAGAGAGGTAGAGGCAGGTATATATATATATATATATATATATATATATATATATATATATATATATTAAAAAAAGAAAAAAAAGAAAATAATAAGTGAATAATCCAATCGGAACTCTGCACCATCCGAGGGCTTTGAAAATGCCTCTTTGAGCCAACTCGCCTGAGCCACGACTTCACTACCCGCATGACCTCGAGCCTTGCTGAGTGTCTGGGTGAAGTTCAGTGGAACCGAATGCCCTATGCCCTAACCAATTGGTGGGAGTCACCCACTCATCCTGCTGCCAAGAACCCTCACTCTAAAACCTTCCTAGCCAAGATTCTTCCAAGTCTTAGAGCACCTCCCAGAGGTCAAGAATAAATTGGTGCGTTTTCCTTCTATGTTGAGCCATTCCAATAAAGTAGTTAGGATTCAAGTTCAGTGTACTGTAGCCAACCATACATTAGAGATCACACTTGAATCGCACTTAGACTCCTTGGGAAAAACTATTGAACACTGAAAATTAATGACTCGCTAGTCAACCCAGACTAACCCAATCCGCATTCTTAAAAAGTTGAACTAAGGTAGAAGACAGTCTGATCTTTCAATCGGTTCATGACTCCTTGCTGCATCATGTACCAGTCCCATCAAGTTAGCGAAGGATTCTATGTGTCTTATTAGAGTATGTTCCTACTGAGGATAAGCAAGAAGCTAAATTTGGGGGTGTTGATTGAAGTGAATCATGCACAGCATTATACATACTTTTATAGTTTTATATTCAATTTGCATGATTCATTCATATTTGATCGAGATTAGTTGACCCCTATACCATGATATTTCATAGAACATGGCTTAAATTGGAATAAAAAGGCTAATCGATGTAAGGAAGGAACCAAAGCAGTAAATGCCAGAAAGAAGTGCCAGATCGTTCTCTAAGTAAACAACGAGAGATTCTTCACATCAGATAGTTCAAGAAGAACAAGTAAAGCCCCAGCCGCAAATAAACCAAAGGCAAAATGATAGTCGCCTTAGGTACACAGTAGTTGCCCCTTTCACATGCACATGGATTCCCATTCCAAACAGAGCTCGAAAAATTGATTTTCTGCCATCGATGGGCCCAGTTCGAAATATAAAAGCTACGATTTGAAACAAAAAAAGGGGATGGATCAAGGAAAGTATAGACTCGATAGAGGAGAGGTTGGTGAAGACGGTCCCAGAGATAATAAGACGCACTCTTCAGATTTCTTCCTCTAATCTGTGATGCCGAAATCTTTAAGTTTGTAAATTAAAAATCACTATGAAACTAATCTTTTCTCTCTCTGTGGTTTTGTCAACCCCCGACCACACCATTACGGATTACACTTACTTGTATGTTTATTAATATCAATAAGACTTCATGTTGTTTTACTCCGAATTTAATCATTATTATTTGGCCAATTATGGTGATGTTAATGCTGGGGAGTCTCGATATCAAGAGATGATGACCTCGTAGGACATGGGTAAAGCAACACCGGCCACTAGGGAAGAGATATCCACATCTGTGTGTAGCACTAGGGTT
>JAEQBH010007269.1:0-115352 GCA_016808115.1 Tetrastigma voinierianum | reverse complement strand
CGAACTGGGATTGTCGAACCATTTCCCAGCTTATCAGACTGCGGCTCTGTGATTTCGAACCCGCAAATTACGGAACACCAAACAAATATAAAATCTTTTTCTGCGATAGTCGCTAATGGCTCGCCGACCCACTTGTCGAAATAATCTACTCTACAACACAACTTGCACCGCCCTTCCCAATGGGTACCGCATGTCAAGCCCCCCATTTGCTGAAAAGGCCAAGGGCTTGTGATCGAGGTCAATGGCTTGAAAGGAGGTGAGAGATTCGGGCATGCTCGACAGTTCATTTTTTAACCAAATTTCCGTGGGCGTCTTTTGAATTGTAGCCAATATTACCCAGCCTCGGTGGTCTTGCCGTTAAGGTCTGCTCCAATATGGCTGCCACTAAATGCCTTCATGCACCTCTTGAGCACATAGCTCACGCTCTTCCTTTCATACGCATTTAAGGATGGGTGCAGAGAAGCCTTGTTTATAAAGGGTCCTCGATGAATGGCGTACCTAGCCGACCGCCCCGAGCTCGAGGCCTCCTTGGATCGCTTAACAATAAACTCCGCCCACCAAGTAGCGTCCCGTATGAGGCTCTGATCTAGCTCCTGCCTGACATTATCTGGGACACTTCTTCATCGCCGACGCTCAACGAGGGTTCTAGGAGTGCGCTCGACGCACGCCCCTGCCTAGATGCTCCCGTGGCGCCGTTGTTAGCTTTGCCAAGGCATCGCTCGCGCATTCTCGCCCTCAGGGACATGCCCAACCCAAACCCGCATAAAAATTTTTAAGCACTCGCATCTGAGGTACAAGATCATTTTTTCACCGCTGGCTTCGGAGGAGTCTTATATCTGTTTCACCACCAATTGGGAATCACTACATATCTCCAGTTGATCATCTTCCATATAGTGGGCAAGATTAAGCCCAACTATGACAACAGACTTCGACTCGTTATCGAGGTTTGAACCGACCGGCGCGTAGTCCGCCCAACTCGCCTCGAGGTTAGGAATCAAACCCGCATCGCCTCGAATTGGTAGCCCCATCTACTGACAACCTCCACACGGGTAGGCTCAAAAGGTCTGAGTAGTTTTTGCGAGGTCGTCAGGGCGTTTGAGGGGTGAATTCCACGATGAAATCTGCCAAAACATGCGCTTTGACTTCTGTCCTTGGCTTGTATCTGATGTCGAACTCACTGAGCTCTATGGCCCATTTTATCAGTCTTCCCGAGGTTTCTGGCTTGTGCAATATCCGTTTACTGCGTTGCGTCGATAATGGCGCGAGCCAAATATGGTCGAAGCCTTCAGCAAAGGGTTACCAACGCTAGGATTAATTTCTCCATCTGATACCTTTCCTCCGCCTCCCCCAGCTCGCCGCAATAATAGACCTGGCCGCCAGACGCCATCTCGCCTCCCGACCGTGGCAATGCTAGCTGAGAAACTAAACGACCAAACAAGGGTGTGAGTTCTCCTCGAAGGGCTCACCAGACTCGGGAGGAGCTTAGGTAAGCCTTAGTGCCGAGAACACCGCATTGGAGTCCCAAAGGGAAAGCTTTTTCAAACCCGAAGAATGGACGACACTCGTCGCTAGATCTAGATACAAAGTTTTAATTTCAGAGCGCCTATTATCCTAGTTAAACTACGAATTTCTTTGGTGTATGGTTAAGGCCGCATGTCTAGCACGACTTTTATCTGTCTGGATTCGCTTATTCCTCGATCAAGTGACTATGAAACCCAAGAATTTTTCGCAGACTCAAAGGCGCATTTCCGTCAGGGTTCAGCTTTTTATGTTATAGCTCTTCAACCCACGATTTAGCTGTGTGGGTTATGTGGAGTTCTACTAACTAACTTCACTAGCATGTCATCTATATATACCTCCATAGACGCCGACCGCTCAAAACATTTGTCTACTAGCCTCTAATAAGTGGCCCTAAATGCTTCAACCCAAAATTCATCACCTGGTAACATTAAGTACCCCGCCTCACAAACGAGGTCTTCTTGGATCATTGTGGTCCATTCCGATATGATTATATCTCGAGAAAGCACCCATGAAGTCGAGAAGCCTGCGGCCACCGTGGCGTCCACTATAAGGTCGATCCGCCGGCAGGTGGTTGTCTTTAGATGTGCCTGCTGACATCAAGTCAACGGCAGAGCCATTTCCTTTTCGTTTTTCGACGAGGACTACATTAGCCAACCAGCCAGGGTATTCTACTTTCTGATGGTTTTGGCTAGAGGAGCTTGTTAACCTCTTCATCGACGCCTTTTGCCTTTCTAGGCTTAAACTCCTTCTTTTTGTTTGATAGGTTTCAGCCGAGGGATCGGATGTTCGCTCAGGTGTGATTACTCATGGGTTAATTCCTTCCCATATCCTTCGCCTGTGTGAAAACTCTATATTCCGTTTTAAGAAGTGGACAAGGAGGTCTTTAACGTCTTACCATCTAGATCCGATGTGATGAGATGTTTCTAAGAAGTTGTCGAAGCATCGATTCTAGTTCTTTTCAAGGCATGTGTCGGATGCCTACTCTCTATCTCTTATGTCGAGCCTGTCCATGTAGATGTCACATCGCTTTGGGTTTTATTGATGCCTCTAGTAGCACTCCCCGGCTTTGCGCCGATTTCGAACCATTCCTATCCCATCGTGAGGGAATTTGATAACCATATGATAGGTGGAAAGGATGCACCCTACGACATTGAGGGAGGGCTCCGCCTAATGTAATGTTATAGCCGATTGTGGTGTCCATTGTGAGGAACCTCACCGTCAAGTGTGGCCCGGGCACTGGGATCTCCTAAAGTGAGCACTAGTCAGACACCCCAAGGGCAAAGACTCTTTTCTCCTGAGAACTCAGAGGCGGGCATTAACCGGCTCTAGTTTCTCCCTTCGATGCCCATTTTATCGGCTATCACGCGCATGATGTCTGGCTGAAATATTGTCGCACCGGGCACTCGCGGTATTGTTTGCTTTTCTATGACACTTTGCCACTAGGGATCGCATGAGGATGCTAGTAGCTTCCATGGAGTCCCAAAGCTATGGTGTCACCGGAGTTTGATACGCTTGTGGCTTCCAGCTGTCTCCCCGATCCGATGTCGCAGTAGATGAGCCTTCCGGTTTAACTGACCTCCCCCACAAACTCCGAGATCACATGGATTTCTCCTGGTGGTTGTCGTGTCGTAGTAGGGCCGGCCGAACAGGTGATTGGCGTGCTCCGGTTCCGACTCTTTAGGCCACAGTGACGAAGATGTTCACGCCGATTAGGTATTCAATTTTTCCTCGCTTGATGCAATCATCTCGTTGCGTCCATGATCCTATGGAATTCACAATACTTGGTTGAGTCCTTCGCCGGTTCGCTTCAGACAACCACTCCAAAAAATTTCCATGCGTTTACTCCTCACGCAGACCCGTGACACCGAGGCCGCGCGGTGAATCGCCGGCGATATTTCGCCGCCGCAGCTCAGCCGAGGTGGGCCTAAGCGGTCCTTGAAGGTCTCGCTCTTCGAGATCGTTTCGTTCTCTCTGCCCTCTCGTGGGATCTATCCCCGTCTCATCTCCCTGTGGGCTTTGTTGTCGTTTTCGCCTCTTCCTTTCTCCTTCTACGCTAAGATGTTGTTACGGATCATCTTCAGACTCAATACAGTATACACAACACTCACAACCCTCCAATCAATGATGAGCTCCGAGAGTCCCCGCTGCTAGTAGAGAAAGCCCCATGGTATGCCTTTATTGCCAATTTCGGGCACAGAGAATCGCTGCAGCTTGAGTAGAAGGCACAAGACAGAAGTTCTTTTCTTGCAAAGATTCATTCCTACTATTGGGAATAGCAATTGCTCAAATATTGTGCGCATCAGATAATTAGGAAGATGTGTGCCTTAGGAAGAACAATAAGGAATACTACCACCGCCATGAAAGTGCATGTGGAGGTCATTTCGCCTGCACGCCATGAAGGTGCTAACTGCCCTATTGGCCTTCAAGGATGCCCACAACGATGTCTTGCATTCGACAAATGCCAAAGACTAGAAGACTTCACCATCACATGATGGCCCTAAACCTAATTTTAGTAAGGCTTGATTTATTCGATGTCGCAGATCGACTTTAGCGGGCCATTTCGTTCCCTTTGGATACATCTACATATCATGGGTTGACTATGTGTCCGAGCTGGTTAAAGCAATCGACGCAGTAGCAACATACCACAAGGTGGTATTGAAATTTCAAGGAAAACATCTTGCAAGATTTGGGTGGTCCCCAAGGCCATAATCGCGATTGAGGTTCACACTTTTGCAACAAACCTTTGAGAACCTCCTAGCTAAAAAGATGGTAAAGCACAGTACATCCCTTACCATCCTCGTATCAAGGGTCGCCGAGCTCGCAATGCGGAAATCAAGACCATACTGATGAAAGTGGTGAACTCTAACAGAAAGACTAGCCCTCAGATTGCCTGACCTTACGTATTACAATGTACCCTTCAAGACCATTCTCGAATGTCTCCCCATCACCTAGTCTATGGCAAGGGGCATACCATTTGCCTATGGAGACCGAATATAAGGCACGCGGGCAATCAAAAAAGCCGGAACTCGACTCGGGGAAGAGTTAGCCTCAAAAGGTTCTCGACATAATGAGCTGTAAGAGTTTGAGAAACGATGCTCACTAACTCAAAGATTGCAAAAGAAAGATTAAAGAAACGGTATGATCGCATGATGTTCTTAAAAATTTCAAGCAAAGGAGATCAATCATGTTTATGACTCCAAGCTTCACCTCTTCCCGGCAAGCTCAAGTCAAGATGGATCGGTCCATCTATCATCCATCAGTTCATCCTAATGGATCACTGACCTACTCACCCCATGATAGCAAGGCATTCAAGGTCACTTGCAAGGCTAAAGCCCTATGTAGTACATTGCACGTACAAGGAGGAGATCCTCCTCCTGATCCTCCTCGAATTTAAAGGCTACTCCCGTGTGGGTTGGCTTCTACAGAAAGGCTAAGAATTGCAATTTTGTTGTGAATTTTATTTGGTTTATCGGTAGTTTATTTTGTGTTTTCCTTATTTCGTAGCTTAGTTTCGATTGCACTCTCAATCTTTTGTGCCTATACTCATAATTTTTGGTTTTCTCGTTTCTAAAATATCGCAAGAGTTGAAATTTTGCAGAGTGCGAAAATTTCGCACTGCAAAATTTCGCAGCCTGTGAGATTCCTGCTGCCTGCGTCTCTTCATCTCCGCCTGTTCATCTCCTAGAGACCTTTCTTTTCCCACACACCATACCACACCCCCTATTTCGAACCTAGTTTTTAGTGCCCATTGACACTAAATAGGTTAGCCCCTTTCACCTCCCCTTTTCACTCGGGTTCCAAATCATCAATCTCGTTTGACCTCTTTGTGATTTTTCCTAAAATACCCTTCATGTATAGTGTGGGTATTTGAGATATTTTGTAATTTTGCTTACTAGAGCACTATATAAGCTCGTGTAAGTTATTATAAAGGGAGCTTCATTAATAGAGAACTCGGGATGTGCGTTCCGCTTCTTTTCTTTTTTCATTTTCTTTTTCCTCATTGGCAAACAAACACTCCCCGAGGATGACAACTCGAGGATGATATTAAACCCCTTCATCTTTGAAGAGGAGAGCTACTGGGCTTTGAATATGAGGTAAACTGTTGGTTTTCATGTTTTTAAGGCAAGCATTTATTGTCATTTATGTTTCTATCTCCCATTCTAGATTTAAATCCCTGTATTTACCTTTGATCAATTAATACTGACAATAGTTTAAGGTTCAAGTGGATGCTTATCATAGATCCACCGAGACCCTAAGTATCGCCATTTACTGCTATCAGAGGTTAGATCAAGGAGATAAATTTACCGTCCTAGAACATTTATGTCTCACAAATGTTATATTTCAAAAGGTTAATTATTGGGTTCGCTTTTTATAGCCAACGAAGATCCTGGCCGAAATGACTATAGGTCATCCTCCCTAATACTAGGAAAGGGACTCGAGGACCCCTCATTACCTTAGGATTTCAAACCCAGTGGTCATATGCTTCAAGAAGTTCTTTTTATATTTTTCTTCACCTTGTTTTTAGTTTCCGAACATTACCCCTCACTGTTTTTATCAAAACACAAAATCCAAATTGAAATTCACCATTTTGAGCCAACTATTAATCATTTATGCGTAAGAAACCTATCCCTGCGTTCGACCCTAGAGTCACTATACTATAGTAGCTATGCTACTTAGCAGGAGGTTTAGGTTTATAAATATTGCTGATCTCCGAAACACGCTCATAGATCGGACAGTCCATTGGCCGATCAGGGTCGTGGTTCCTGATCCGTGTTCGTGTGAGGATACTTGACTCGACCTATAGGTAAGGGTATTTGGCTCTAAGTCGCTGGGCTTCGCCTCAAGGAGCTGATTTGCTCGCTTCAATAGGGGTGGCTGGCCAAAGCCATGGTACCCACACACACACATTATTTTCAAAACGTATTAAATTGATAATAAATAAATGTAGTAATTTTTGACAAAACTCCTTTTTTTTTTTTTTTTCCTTTTCTAATTTTCATGTTGTTTTTCTAATTTTTAGGCTCTATATGATTTGACAAATACCTTATTTTTTTTTTATATTATTTTAAATAACATGACATAATTGCCCTTAAACCTCGACTAAGTGAGAAAGAAATAAATGGATTCATGTAACATTGTAGGTTAGAACTGCACATAGTATTATAATACAAAGTATATAGAGCCTATTTAAATAGACAAGATATAGGGAAATAAGGGTCCTGATTGAGTCGTGGAACAATTCTACTATATTATAACTAAACGTTTAGCAAAGCAAAATAAAACCCGAATAATGCAAAATGGTTGGGATATTAATGTTCAATCTTTGATGACATAAATATTTGCTCTTTTTTTTTTGTGGATAAGTTTTTTTTTTTTTTTTGAAAGGGTGGATAAGGAAATTTTTTTTTCAAACACATAGCTAGTATACTCGAATTTTAATGCAGTTTCGAAATTTAAAATTTGTTTAAATACCACTTTTGATACTAAAAAAAAACGTATTTAATTTATCGTTTTAGAAGTTAGAAGTCTTGTGGTGTGAAAAGATGGTACTACCATTATTTTTGTTATCTTTTGGAGTAATTATGTTTTTCTTATAAATTTCCTAAATTCTTATAAAGATATAAATTTGGTAAGAACAATATGTCCTTAAAAGTGTCATATGAATTTTTTTTTCTTAAATAGGAAATTTACAGAAAATGATTAAAAACATCAAATAAGAAAATTTGTAAATTTAGTTTAAATGATATTTTTTTAAGAAATTCTTCCAACGTTTTTAAATTTATTTTAGAAATAAATAATATAATAATAAAATGATTAAAACATAGCATTAATTTCACTTTTTAGATTAAAAATGATTAAAAATAAAGCATTATGAACAAAACTTGTTTTTTAAACATATTTTTAAAATTTTAAAAAATATATTAAATTAAGAGAATTTAAAAATTACAAAACAAAATTTTATCCTGTTGTTTTTTATTTATTTTTATTAATGTACATTTACTAATAGAGGAAATAGGAATAAAAGAGAATAATAATTATAATGCTAAATTTAATTAATTTTTTCAACTGAGATAAGGTTCTTTAGGTATTTTATAATATCAATATCATTTAGGTCAATATTTAAAACTTTGATGGGTGTTGGATCGAATTTGATAAAATAAAATCAACACTAAATATGTACATATTTCATCTTTTTAAGATATAACCACTAAAAAGAGGAAGAAATAAATAGGAATAAAAATAAAATTACGAAACTTGTTTCCATACAGGTGTGCTATTTTTTATTGGAATCCTATGTTATGGGCTGTCCATTTGATTTATATTTAAAAACAATAAACAAAAGATTTTATACCAAAAAATAGTGAGACCTTGGTTTTTTTAAACTTGTTTGGGGATATTCCTTCATTGTTTGGGGAGTCCTCCAAGGTCCAAAGCCCTCCAAGGTCTTATTTTTTCTCAGGTTTTTTAAATTTTATTTGGGAACTTAGTCTAATATGAACGATGATTACACCATCCCAAAACCGGTCCAATTACAAGTGGAATTTGAAAATGGTCTAAATTGGAATTGAATTATAATCATTTCAAGTAAGTAACACCATATCAACAACAAATTTTAAATTTATTGAAAATAATTAAAAAACGCTTAAAAGATAAATTTTTATCTCATTGGAAATAAATGACTTTTTCCCAAAATAAATTAAATAATTAAAATATAACAAAATTATCCTTTTATTTTTTGGAAATAAATGATTTTTTTCCTTCAAATATTAAGACCTGGGGCTTCAGAATTGTTATACAATTGCCAAAAACCCAAAATAATTCAATGGAGAGAACACAACGGTGCATAGAGTAGGTATGCATGGAAAAAAAGATTCAGCCTTTACAGCTTATATTAAAAACTCAATTATAGGTTTATACATGACTGAGAAAAGATAGTTCTAGCGTGCACAAGAAATATATGAAGTCCTGATTTCAAGAACTTCCATACTTGGTTCCTGCGTGAATAAACCCAACATATTCTTGCTTTGCCCAAATCGCTTTGTTGTAAAGATAAATAAAACCGAATAATGCAAATGGTTGGATATTAATGTTCAATCTTGATGACATAAATATTTGCTCTTTTTTTGTGATAAGTTTTTTTTTTTTTTTTTTTTTTTTTGAAAAGGGTGGATAAGGAAATTTTTTTTTTTTCAAACACATATTAGTATATTACTCGAATTTTACGTTCTTGAAATTTAAACTTTTGTTTAAATACCACTTTTGATACTAAAAAAACGTATTTAATTTATCGCTTAGAAGAAGTCTTCAGAAGGAAAAAGATGGTACTACCATTATTTTTGTTATCTTTTTGGAGTAATTATGTTTTTCTTATAAATTTCCTAAATTCTTATAAAGATATAAATTTGGTAAGAACAAATATGTCCTTAAAAGTGCCATATGAATTTTTTTTTTCTTAAATAGGAAATTTATTATGTGGTAATGATTAAAAAACATCAAATAAGAAAATCTAAAAATTTAGTTTAAATGATATTTTTTTAAGAAATTCTTCCAACGTTTTTTAAATTTATTTTAGAAATAATAATATAATAATAAATGATTAAACATAGCATTAATTTCCACTTTAGATTAAATGACAAAAATAAAGTATTATGAACAAAACTTGTTTTTTAAACATATTTTAAAAATTTTAAAATATATTAAATTAAGAGAATTTAAAATTACAAAACAAAATTTCCATCCTGTTGTTTTTTATTTATTTTATTAATGTACATTTACTAATAGAGGAAATAGGAATGTGAGAATAATTATAATGCTAAATTTTTTTAATTAATTTCAACTGAGATAAGGTTCTTTAGGTATTTTATAATATCAATATCATTTAGGTCAATATTTAAAACTTTGATGGGTGTTGGATCAGAATTTTGATAAAATAAAAATCAACACCAAATAAGGTGGTACATATTTCATCTTTTTAAGATATAACCAATTAAAAGAGACAATAAATAAATAGAATAGGAAATAAAAATTACAAAACTTGTTTCCATACAGGTGCTATTTTTTTATTGGAATCCTATGTTATGGGCTGTCCATTTGATTTATTTAAAAACAATAAAACAAAAGATTTTATACCAAAAATAGTGAGACCTTTTAGTTTTAAACTTGTTTGGGGATATTCTTCATTGTTTGGGAGTCTCCAAGGTCCAAAGCCCTCCAAGGTCTTATTTTTCTCGTGTTTCTTTAAATTTTATTCGAACTTAGTCTAATATGAACGATAATACAATTCATCCCAAACCAGGTCCAATTACAAGTGGAATTTGAAAATGGTCTAAATTGGAATTGAATTATAATCATTCAAGTAAGTAAGACCATATCAACAACAAATTTTAAATTTATTGAAAATACTAAAAAAAAACGCTAAAAAGATAAATTTTTATCTCTATTGGAAATAAATGACTTTTTCCCCAAAATAAATGTATCAATTAAAATATAACAAATTATCCTTTATTTTTTGGAAATAAATGATTTTTTTTTCCTTCAAATATTTAAGACCCAGTTCTTGTGAATTGTTATAACTGCCAAAACCCAAAATAATTCAATGGAGAGAGAACACTAACCAAGGCATAGAGTAGGTATTATGAAAAAAAGACGAGTCTTTTATGAGTTTATATATTAAAACTCAATTATAGGTTTATACATGACTTGAGAAAAGATAGCCCTAGCGTGCACAAGAAATATACAGCCCATTTCAAAGGTAAATCGATGGATTTGCCCTTGCGCCGTGAATAAACCCTAACATATTCGTTTCGCTTCCAAATCGCTTTTTTGTTTTTGTAAGCATAAATAAAAACTAATAATGCAAAATGGTTGGGATATTAATACCAATCTTTGATGACATAAATATTTGCTCTTTTTTTTGTGGATAAGGTTTTTTTTTTTTTTTGAAAAGGGTGATAAGGAAAAATTTTTTTTTTCAAACACATATTAGTATAGTTATTCTGAATTTACGTTCTGAAATTAAAATTTTGTTAAAATACCACTTTTGATACTAAAAAAACGTATTTAATTTATCGTTTTGTAGTTAGAGTCTTAGGTAAGGAAAAAGATGGTACTACCATTATTTTGTTATCTTTGAGTAATTATGTTTTTTTATAAATTTCCTAAATTTTATAAAGATATAAATTTGGTAAGAACAAATATGTCCTAAAGTGTCATATGAATTTTTTTTTCTAAATAGGAAATTTATTATGTAAATGATTAAAAAACATCAAATAAGAAATCTAAAAATTTAGTTTACTGATATTTTTTAAGAAATTCTTCCAACGTTTTTTAAATTTATTTTAGAACAATAATATAAATAATAAAAATGATTAAAACACAGCATTAATTTCACTTTTTTAGATTAAAATGATTAAAATAAAGTATTATGAACAAAACTTGTTTTTAAACATATTTTAAAAATTTCTTAAAATATATTAAACAAGAGAATTTAAAAATTACAAACAAAATTTTATCCTGTTGTTTTTTATTTATTTTTATTAATGTACATTTACTAATAGAGGAAATAGGAATAAAGAGAATAATAATTATAATGCTAAATTTTAATTAATTTTTCAACTGAGATAAGGTCTTTTAGGGTATTTTATAATATCAATATAATTTTAGGTCAATATTTAAAACTTTGATGGGTGTTGGATCGAATTTTGATAAAATAAAATCAACACCAAATAAGGTGGTACATATTTCATCTTTTAAGATATAACCACTAAAAGAGACAATAAAATAAATAGGAATAGGAAATATACCATGAAAACTTGTTTCCATACAGGTGTGCTATTTTTTTGGAACCCTATGTTATGGGCTGTCCATTTGGATTTATTTAAAAAACAATAAACAAAGATTTTATACCAAAAACAGAGAGACCTTAGTTTTTTAAACTTGTTTGGGGAGACCCTTCATTGTTTGGGGAGTCCTGCTGTCTTATTTTTCGTGTTTCTTAAATTTTATTTGGGACCTTAGTCTAATATGAACATGATTACACCATCCCAAAACCGGTCCACTACAAGTGGAATTTGAAAATGGTCTAAATTGGAATTGAATTATAATCTATTTCTGCAAGTAACACCATATCAACAACAAATTTTAAATTTATTGAAAATACTAAAAAAAAAACGCTAAAAAAGATAAATTTTTATCTCTATTGGAAATAAATGACTTTTTCCCAAAATAAATTAAATAATTAAAAATATAACAAAATTATCCTTTTATTTTTTTGGAAATAAATGATTTTTTTTTCCTTCAAATATTTAAGACCCACTTTTTGTGAATTGTTATACAATTGCCAAAATTAAATTTTTATCCTTTACAGTTTATATATTAAACCCACTATTGGCTTATACATGACTTGAAAAAGAGGAGCTCTAACGCGCACAAGAAATATACCAGTTCGATTGAGCGCAAATCGATGGATTTGCCTCCCTGCAAAGCTATATCTTCAACAACATTAATAATGGAGAAGGAGGAGAAGATTATGTGCGGTTGGTGTGTGTGATGGAGAGGATTATGATATTGGTTCAAGGCATTATCATTTGGAAATCTGGTTGTCCCATCTTTTATGTCATGGGTTCTGCTGAGGTTCCCACTTGGTATCCTCCTTCAATCTCCTCTCTCATGGCCTACTTTGAACTACGTTGTTTCAACCACTGTCTATTACAGTTTCACCAATTCAGCCTCCTCACTTGATTTTGGGCTCTACCAGACTCGTCGGGAGATTCATGACCTTGGCTAGAGTTGGATTACGATTTCCCATATCTCTCTATCGAAACTATAATCAAAAAATAATTTTCAAAATAAGGACCTAAATCAAGCATTTTTTATGTTTTGAACAAAAAAAGGTGAACGTTGCTCCCATGTTCTATATGTTCTTGTTTTTTTTTTTTAAAGACATTTTTAAAAAACTATGACCAAATATTTCTAGATGTTTTCAAAAACCGGAACCATATTCAGTCTCTTTATTGTGTATATTCCATATCTCCCTCTCTCTCTCCCTCTCTTGTGTGTGTTAAATACTAATGGATGATCGAATGAAATATTTTGACGTGTGATTATTATATTAAGATATTGATGAGTTTGAGGGATGGGCTGTTTTATTTGATCTTTATGCCTATTCTGATGGGTGGGGTTGTTTGGGTTGGTTGGCCGCCATTGTCGCTTTCTGGTTTTCGTTGGAGAAGTCATCGGATATGAAGAACAAGGTGATGGAATTAATGATGATGATGAATTCAACCCCATGATTCTTTCTTTCTTAAAACCGCGACAGATCAAATTCTTTCGCTTTCCCTGAGACAAATAGCAATAAGAAAATATTAACAATTCTTTATTAACGCATAAACTAATCATATTAAGTGGAAGATGAAGACATGATAACAAAACCTGTGAAGAAAACAAAGAGCAATTATCGACAGAGGCGATGAAGGCTGAAGATGTTGTTCCAGAGAGGAGTAGAGAAGATGAAAGGAAGAAGAAAGAAGAGGAAGAGAGGAGGGAGGAGATGATGAGGAAAGTGATGGAGAAATGGAAGAAGGAGAAGATAAGGCAGAACGCGTATAGGGTAAAATGGGAGAAAGAGAAGAAGGAGAATGCGAGGGTCGAGTAGAAAGCCGCTAACCTGAATTAATCAAATAGTTTTGAAAATCTACTGAGAAAGGCTTAAAGTGGGAGGAAGAGAGTGAGGGAGGAGATGATGAGGAAAGGGATGGAGAAATGGAACAAGGAGAAGATATGAACGCGTATAGGGTAAAATGGGAGAAAGAGAAGAAGGAGAATGCGAGGCTGAGTAGAAAGTCGCCAACCGACAACTGTGTGGGTCAGTTTTGGAAATCTACTGAGAAAGGCGAAAGTGGGAGGAAGAGAGGAGGAGGAGATGACGAGGAAAGTGATGGAGAAATGGAAGAAGGAGAAGATAAGGCGGAACGCGTATAAGGTGAAATGGGGAGCAAAGAGAAGGAGAGAACGCGAGGCTGAGTGGAAAGTCATTAACCGACGGAATCCAGAGGGCTGAAGCTTTGGAAAATCTATGGAGAAAGGCGAAAGTGGGAGGAAGAGAGAAGACAACTGGTGACGAAGCTCTCGACGGTGCTGGAGGAGTCCCATTTTTACGAGCAACTTCTTGGACTGCGTAGGAATGTAGGAATGAATGATTTTTAAGTTTTTTTTTTTGGGCAGGAAACATTTTCACTTTTTCAGTCCTTCGGGAATTTTTTTGCACAAATAATACACACACTTGATTAATTTAATATGAAAGAGTGATTCAAGTGGTAAAGAGTGATTAATTTAATAGAATTTTGTTTCAGTCTCTTTTTTATTCTTTAGGTTCTCATATGATTTGATAAATACCTTCTTTGTATTATTTTTTAAGTAACATGACATAATTGCCCTAAAACCCGACTAAGTGGTAAATAATTGAAATGGATCTACCTGAACATTGTAGGTTAGAATCTACAATATAGTATTATAATAAAGTGTATAGAACCAATGACATAAATATTTGATTTTTTTGTGGATATGGCTTGAAATGGTGGAGAAGGAAATTTTATTTTTTTTCAAATACATATTAGTATATTACTCGAATTTACGTTCTTGAAATTTAAAATTGTTTAAATACCACTTTGATACTAAAAAAAGGTATTTAATTTATCTAATTTTGTTATCTTTTGGTAATGTGTTTTTCTTATAATTTCCTAAATTCTTATAAAAGATATAAATTTGGTAAGAACAAATATGTCCTTAAAAGTGTCATATGAAAATTTTTTTAAATAAGAAATTTATTATGTGGTAATGATTAAAAACATCAATAAGAAAATCTAAAAATTTAGTTTAAATGATATTTTTTTAAGAAATTCTTCCAACATTTTTTAAATTTATTTTAGAAATAATAATATAAATATAAAAATGATTAAATCATAGCATTAATTTCACTTTTTAGATTAAAATGATTAAAAATAAAGTATTATGAACAAAACTTGTTTTTTAAACATATTTTAAAATTTTTAAAATATATTAAATTAAGAGAATTTAAAATTACAAACAAAATTTTATCCTATTGTTTTTTATTTATTTTTATTAATGTACATTTACTGAATAGAGGAAATAGGAATAAAGAGAATAATAATTATAATGCTAAATTTTTTAATTAATTTTTCAACTGGAGATAAGGTTCTTTAGGTATTTTATAATATCAATATCATTTAGGTCAATATTTAAACTTTGATGGGTGTTGGATCGAATTTGATAAAATAAAATCAACACCTCAAATAATGTGGGTACATATTTCATCTTTTAAGATATAACCAATTAAAAGAAGACAATAAAATAAAATAACATCAAATAAATAGGAATAGGAAATAAAATTACGAAGCTTGTTTCCATACAGTGCTATTTTGTATGGGAATCCTATGTTATGGGTTATCCATTTGCATTTATTTAAAACAATAAATAAAAGATTCGGGAGCACACCAAAAATAGTGAATTGATTTTAAAATAATAAAAAGCTCAGGTGATTTGGTTTGGTCTTAAACACCTCAAGCTTAGGGTCACATTAAAAAAAAAACCTTAATACTCATCCCTAATAAAATAAATGAAAACTCATATTACCTTTGTACTTAGGACACAAACCGAAGAGAATGGGAAAGGAAAAGCTGAAATTGAAGCGTGAAAACCCGAGAAAATTCAATTTTTTTATAAATTCCAGAAACGGTAATCGGCAAAATCCGAAATTTTCAGATTCAGCATTTAAACGACTTCTCATTTATCGAATCTCAACCCAGATACCACATCAAATTCTCACACCTCGGCATACCACTTCACGTTGGCACAATCGGCGTAATACGACCGAGCCACGGGTCAAGCAGACCAAGTCAAACAAAGCGCCTGCTGATCCATGGAAGACATATGTGGCAAATGACACGACGTGATTGAAATCCACAGATGGATAAGGTGATAGAATCCAAAGAAGCACTGATGCATGACACGCAAGAATAAAGATTCTCAAACTTGACCCATCTCTTGGGACCAACCGGTGGACGGGGGGAGAGAGAGGGAGGAAAAGAGAGACAAAAGGGAGCAGGGTTAAGGAGAGAACTTGTGAGATAGAAGCTCTACCTCTCTCTAAGTTTTCCGACCATCTGGAATCTCGTGGTTTCAAGTGAGTAAGAATAAAGGTTTCCGCAACAAAGAGCTACGAGTGAGAGATCAAAGCGAGAAGTTTTCGATAAACCCAAGAGGTGCTTTTTCTTACTCTGGGTTTAACTGCTAAGAGCTATTTTAATGGTCAGCGCTGAACCCGTAAAATCCAAGATTTCGATAAAGGTAAAATAGTAATTTTGGTCAAAATCCAAAATTTTCAGATCTCTGATGACAAACTGACTTCTCCGTTGGAAAACCGTCTTCGAATTTACTACTACGTCGACTCGCTTGACCGGCGCTACGATTTCACGCTGAGGCGTGCGTCGAATGACACATGGAGAGGTCGGGAGGATGCCATGGCATCCTAAGAGTGACACTTTACAAAGCCATGTGGTCCACTTGAAAGAATGGCTCACAATTAGCCATGTGTAAAGGAATCCCATATCATTAAATTCGGTTCACTCGAACGCACGACGTCATATCAGCGAATTAAAATAAATAGTTAAAACACTAAAAGCAGATAACACAATAAATGGGTGAGGAACGAGTGAGGAAATTGCCTTTGGACCCATACTGGCCAATTCTCATCCAAAATGGAGAGAATGACTAGCGAGGTTATAAACAGTGAGAAGCCATGAGAGGGCAGATGAGAAAAGAGAAAATAAGATAAGCAAAAGGAAGGAAAAGAAAGGAGGAGGAGCAAGAAAAGAAAAGAATCCGTAGAGAGAAAAGGAGGAAAAGTGAGAAAGGATGGGAAGGGAAAAGCCAAGATTTTTCCCGCTTGTGGCTGCCGACGCTCGACAGCTGAAAGACTAAAGTTTGTGCACGCACCAGATCTACGTAAGGACACTCAAAAGTCGGAAGTTTCACAAACTCCAAAGAGGTGCAGGATATTTTCCAATCCTGTTACTTTAATTTAAAGGCTTTATAATGGTGTGGTTGTCATAGGAGGCCATGAGAGGCCATGTAAATTAGTTTCGAGCTGATTAGCGCAGATTTGATTTACGATCAATGATTACAACACCGACTGTGGAGTTAGGTTTGAACTAGAAACTCGAAAGTTTCTAGGTGTCAGCGGGTTGTTTGATGTGATGATAAGGATTGGAACCAAATGTTCAAGTTTGCTAAGGACGTGAGGTACTCGTTGAGTCAACCAAGTCGAGACCTAATTGTGTGTTATCATTGCTTCGAATGACATGCGTTGTGTGGAAATGTTATGTTTGATGCATGCTATTTGATGTATTGATATGGCTTTTGTATGGAGGTAGATTATATTTATAAATTATAATGTTCCATGGTTTGCAAATGCCTATGTAGTGCTCATTCATGCATAACATGAGGAAAATGCACAGCATCATGCATTTCATATGCACTGGCCACATCGCTGCCGCCCGTGGGTGCGGAAAGGTTTATTCAACGGTTGTGAATGGGTCGTGAACTGGAAAAAATGGGACAAAGTCCAGCAGAGATTCACGAAGCTGTAAAATGATAAAATCATATGTTCGGGGCGAGCAAGTTGGAGAGATCCCTCAGCATGGTGTTCCAAATGTTATTCACTGCGACATGAATCCCGACAATGTAAGTTTCAGGAAAATGTCAGCATGTAGAAGGCCCCGCTTGTAAACCCGAAAACTGCGGGCCCACAAAATAAAGGAAAAGACTTTGATAACAAATTGAGGGTCATTCAATGGTTAGTCATGGTATAGCACATAGATACCAGTGAATACATCTCATGGGCCCAAGTGTGAGGAGTCACTGGGGACTTTCAGTGGTGAGCATGAGGGGTCGCATCTCATGCATGATATAGACATTTCATATAATAGTGAATAATTGTATGGAATGTGATTGCTTGTTTATATATGTCATTGCATATGCATTTTAGGTGGGGAGTAACCCTTGTAGAAAAACTTTCTACTGGTTACCACCCCGTCGTGGGACTTCTTTCGTGCACAGTAGACTATCCATGGAGACAAAGATCAAGAGAGTGTAGTTTTAAGAAGAAAGCCGAAATGTGGCTTGAAAGTAAAGATTTTTGTAAAATGTATAACTCTTTTTGTAGACAATGGAAAGTATGAGAATATAGTTGATTATTTTCGTCTTACGAGTATGGATACAAATACATGTGGCTGGCTTTATCAGATGCGGCCTCAGGATACGAGATGTATAGAATTTCCGCAGTCGACGGTAAATAACCGACACCCCTGCTTCAAGGCCAGCATTTCGGGGCTGGGCCTCTGAATGGCCTTTTACATTTCTCGCCCCAAAGATTTTGGGTTGAAAGGATGGAATTTCTGACTGCTTAATAGCCGGATCGTTTATGGACTGGTTTCGCATCCTAGCCGAGCTTCAGTTTGTTTTCAAGTGCCCGAGATGAATTTCCGAACTGCTGATCGTCTATGTGTGCCGCAAGCTGTGTTATTATAAAGATGGAATAGCATGCTGTTGTGTGTGAATTATGTTAGTATATGCATGTATATATTAACATGACTGCAGGAAATGGCATATCGCATTTCATATGCACAGGGACACCTAGAGTATTAGGGGTGAGTGCATGACATGGGTTTTGGAGAGTTTATATCGTCGACCAACAACTATTTATCAAGTATGTCCACTAAAATATATTGGAGGGTTGTCCACAAAGCTATTTATCGGAGTATGTCCATTAATTTATATCGGAGGGTTGTCCACAAAAACAAATATCTTTGTTTTGAAAACAATTTTTCATACATGGCAAATGCATGTGTGAGGGAGTTGGTGAGGCCTCGAGGCATAGGGTATGGCCTGTAGACATTCAAGTAGGAATGTGCATAATTTTACTTGAATGTATGTGTTTGCAATTGCATGAGCATTTAGGTGGGGAGTAACCCATGTAAGAGGAATTAACCACTGGCATTGCCATCTCGCTATGGAAAAATTGTGTATTGAAGGTACGCCCGGGATGGAACGCATTCGAGGACCTTAGTGGCGAGGAAAAGGCCAGATATGGTCTTGTTTTAGTATTTGTACTCCGGTAGAAGACCCGCCTCGTAATTGTAATTACAAACAAAATTTAACTAAACTCTTTTTGTATAATAAATACATTCAGCGAGTTTTCCAGGTTCCGAAGGGCCTTGTAGTAATAAGGCTAATTTATGTTGATTTTATAGTATGTTGAACGAAAAAGTGCAGGATCAAATGTAAGTGGGCTACCGCCCATTCCCGCCAGGTCATGACATTACAAGCATGCTAGGACAGATGGGCACGGACAAGACACAACAAGCGCCACATGTAAGACGATCGAGGACTCGCTACGGGCGTGCATAAGGGAGGTTCGTCGCAACAAACCTCTTGGGTTCTTCGTCACGATAGAGAATTTTTTCGTCGCGACAGAAGCCGCTCACCGTGGTCGCGACAGGTTTTCGCACTGGGTTTTGGTTTCATGTCGCGATTACGACTTTGTCGCGACAGGTTGGCTCGCTATGTCGCGACACATAGCCGGGCTGGTCGGGTGGTGTCTCACCGAGCGCGCCAGCGTGCCGACAGATCGCCGAAAGTGCCAAGGAGCCAAGTCCTACGCCACACTAATGGGCAATGCTATCTTCAGGCATCGAATCGCGACAGCTATGCAAACGAATCAACCATATTGCTTTCGTGACCGCTCATGCAGCATTTTTATTCATAAACACTGCTCATGGGCACTGCTCCAAAAAACAGTACAAAAAATGACCCCGAAAATTAGGGTCACAAACACTATAATAAAAGAGAAAACTTGATGGTCTCGAAGCCCTATAATAGGGGCTCGAGAGAGAAAATTTTTGCGCACTTAGTCTTTTTAACTTGCTTGCAGACTCCTTCATTGCTCGGGAGTCCTCCAAGGTCTTATTTTTCTCGTGTTTCTTTTTTAAATTCTATTTGGGACCTTAGGGCTAATGTGTGAACGATGATTACACTATCCCAAAACCTATTCAATTACAAGTGGAATTTTAAATGGTCCAAATTGAATTGAATTATAATCATTACTTATAGAGTGCCAAAGATACGGTTATATTTTTACCATAAATATTGCATTTGTAATTAATGATTTTTTCCCTATGAGAACTTTTGTATGAAAGAGATTTTCAAGTTCTTATCGAATGAAGTCGAATTCAAAATTTATAACGTTGTTAAAGCCAATTATTTGTATTAGAAACTAAATACAAAAGGGAAAATTAAAAATCTAAATCAAAAGCTCAATCATGGTTAAGAAGAAAAAGTGTATGAAGTAAAGAAACAAGGGTGCTTCTAAATTGGGAATGGGACTCAAAACCTCGATTCTCAAATTCCCAACCATGCGTTAAGTGATGATTTCTCAATCTGGCTGGTTGATGCTTCCTCAATTGGTTAACTGATGGAAGGTTCGACCAAAAAGTCTCCCAATCTGGGCCGAGTTGCTTCAACTCGATTGCTGAGAGCGACCAAGTCACTAATCTTCACGATTTTTGGCAATGAGAGATTCATGACTAGCCTTAGATGGTTTCCATTTCAAACTTCAAACTTTTGAGCCAAATAGATAAGATAAATTACTAAAAAAAGAGTTTTGAGGTATTTTAGGTATTTTTCATATTGATATTAGGACTTTATCGATTTAATGTGATTTTAAGCATTTAGAAGCAAAAACCGCATCACTCTTTGTCAGAGCTTATTCCACTACTTTTGAAATGAGCCCACCCTTTTTTAGTGCTAAATCTATTGTTTACTTATTTGTAAATAAACCTAAATAAGCACCTCGTAATATAAGATTCCCTTTTTTTACAACACAATATAGTAAATTGTCCCCATTATGACTCGAATTGGGACCCTTCCCCTCCATCATGTCCTAACCATTTTAAATAAACATGTCAGAAGCAATCAAGCAGCTATTTGTTAATTAGTTTTAGTTTTAATTTTCACAACTAATAAATATATTTGATAGTTTTTATCAAAATATAAATATAAAAATTGGGACATTGATGGCGCTTTTTCTACTGACATGGTCGATCTTCTTGGGTCGCTAGTCGATCTCGCTTCTACCGATTAGGTTGTATAACCCGCAATCCGCATTGAAAGGATGGTCCCGTGAGGGAAGGTCCGCCGGCTCCTCCGATGCCTAAGTCGCTTTCTATTGAAATGAAAGAATTCAATTCGTTGATGACGTTATGATCATGCACCTTTTATAGTGTAATGGCCCAGATTTATAGGAGAAACTTTTGTTACTTTCCTTGTTAAACAAAGGATACTAAGATCTCTCCCATCGAAAGTGAGGAGTTTCTTTGTCTTATCATGGACCGACCGTTAAGGATAATGGAGGAGCCGCATCATGCAAGATTCTTCTTTCCTAACTGCGGACGATCACGGAGATCGACACTTTCCCGCATGAGCTCTCAGCCGCCTATATCGCTGGATTATCTCAAGGTGGTGGTTTCAACCTAAGCCCGTCCGTGTACTTTGGCATGGGTAGGATCTTCACCGTACAGCTTGGTCGTTTGCGCTCCCAACTCCCTTTCATAAGGCGAGGCTCCAGCTTCAGATCCGGAGTTTTCGTGACTTTGGTTCGCGCCTGGCTCGTGCACATATTGGTTTCTACCATCGCGCCCCCTACCTTGGCCGGGTGTTTAGGTGAGGGTCACTTGTTTCTCGATCGGCATACTGCACATGGCTATCAGTGATGGTTTGATCTCGGGTTTTGTCAGCTTAAGCCGCCTTGTGATAATGATGGTGCTCTTTACTTTCGTGTCTGCTTTGACTATCGCTTTCTCATATCTTAGAAACATTCAGACGCCTCTTTCCACTTCTTCTTCTTCAGATGTTTGAAGCATCTTTGATTAACGCTTAGAACTACTTATGGTGCTTTTTGAGGCTCCTCGTCTCCAGGCCGTTTTCCCGCTTCCTTCCTTAGCTCGTTGCATCTTTCTTCTTCTTCACTCATTTTGCTTTCCTGTTTTGAATTTAGGCGGTTTGGTCAGGGGTCCCGCCTCTCTTCGTTGTTTTGTTCGTTCTTCTCTCCGCTTAATCAGCGTGCTTGGGTCTTCTCATTAGCTCTGGCCATGAGACAGCGAAGGCCACTGAGGATTCCTGAGTTCCACGCGAACTCTGACCTGGGCGCCTCGTGTGTCCCACCGCCGTGTTGCCTGGGTCTCCAAAGGTTATCTCTCGCTGTGTAAGGGCAAGGAGAAGATTAGCGAGATTAGGTATCCCTGTGGCACTGAATATCTGAGGGTTGCCGTGAGGTACGCAGATGCTCAAATCTCTACGGCCGAGCCTTCGTTAATAAACCACTACCCAAGCATGGACCTCCTCTTCTGTCCGAACATGGTGTCTTTGATCTTTTACGTCTTATGTTGTTCCTGCTCCCAAGATATTGTCCGCTTTCGAGGCAACTCTTGAGAATGACCTCCACTTCCCTTACACCCTTTCATAAAAACGTCCTACAACATTTCAATGTATGCCCGTCCCAAATTTCCTAATTTCGGGGCGTTTGGTCGCTTGCTTATATAGGATAAGGGCCTCGTGGTCTCCTAGTATAGCTCACATCGATTTCAAAGATGAAAGAGGCCCTAAGGCTTCTTGTATATTTCAAAGTGGGCCACCGCACCTATTTATTTCGACCAATTCTTCCCATTCGAAAGAGTGCTATTTCTTTGCCGGGGGTCGACATTTGGAATACAAATCGCAAGCCGATCAAGACGATACTGGGATTCCGGCGCATGGACTCCGCCCCGAGAACCTCGCGGGAGTTTTTTGGTCTAATTCTAGTAAAGGTCAACTTTTAGTGGGTCATGTCATGTCTCACTTTTCTTCGTCAGCGCGCTTTCAGTATCCGCCCCAACCTACCCCGGTGACGCGAAGTAAAAGCCATTATGCCTCGCCTCTGGGCGTATTCCGATCCGATCAGCCGACATTTCGCCAGTATTCTCTTGTTCCCTCGTTCTCGACATCTCCTTCACCTCCCGCATGAAACTCTCCTGGGGCCTCGTCAGGAAGCCAACTGGGAGAACTGCCCATGTCGAAGTTGCCGCGAAGAAGAGGAGGAGTGTAAGTGCAAGGCCTGTGATCCTCCCGAGAGCAAATTTCCGTGCTCCTGGTAAGGTCTTGAAGCTAAGAGTATTTGATCCCCGCTCACGCTCCTAAGTTCGCATGAGGGGCAAAAAGGCTGTTTCGCCGAGGTGTCTCGAGGTGGCGGTGTGTGCAAGATCACCATCCTCCGCCGCAGAGCCAAGGGTTCTTTTTGAGAAAGGCTTCCAGCCTCCTCTCGAAGTTCTCTGGCCTCGCCTGGAGCCTCACACAAAAATGCCTGCCCCTCTACACGGGAAATGCGAGATGATTGCCAGTTTGGCGGGCGAGACCCGCTTTACTAAACAATGCAGAAATAGCCATTGTACGTTGTCATCCTTCTCGACTCGATCTAAAGAAGGTGGAAGCCCCGCGCTGCAGGAGGTTTCCGCCTTGTCCCTCCAAGGGACCTTCTCTCGTATGTCTAAGCGCTCTTCTTTTATTTTGCCTTTGCTGTTGTGCTTCATGTTATCTACTAACTCCATCTGCCTCGAAAATGACTACTTATATAAAGGACTTGGCGAGGAAGGCCGCCGGGTCAAAGCCTGCCAAGGCTGCGAGAGCATATGCGCAAAGCCAAGGCGCGCGCTCTTTGACTTCCGAGAGGGCCAGCCAGGAGTCGATACAGCTGACCGATGATGTTTTCGGGGTATAAATCCAATATGAAGCACACTCGACCGCAAAGCGCAGAGCCGAATACAAGAGAAAAGAAGGCCAGAGGGCTGAAGGGTCATCGAGGATGAGTCGCGAGTGGTTAAGGAAGAGTTCCAGGCTGCCATGGAAGAATCCATGCACTAAAGCAAATGACGCTGACGGGGCCCACCAAGAGGCTTTTGAAGTTGAGAGCTCCATGGAGCACTTGGCCGAGGAGTGCAATGCGTTACGTGGGGACCTCTAGAGGTGGGAGGCTATGATAAGCCAAAGGGATGGAGTAATAGCGGAGCTAAGGGACGAGGCCTACACCTTATGGGCCTACGGATGGCTTGGCTCAAGCGTAGAAATCGCCAAGGCTTTCCCTTGCTCGGGACTTCAATCTCAAGTTCCGATGAAGAGGAGGCTAAGAATTGTTTCTGGGCGACTCCAGGCGTATCCCGAGGTGTTTTTTGATATCCCAACTCAGTCCTCCTTAATGGCATTTCAGATACTCCGCCGAGGTCAGGCTACCTCGCTCATCAAGCCGCTTCGGGATTCGCAGACAGCTGAGGCTCGCACCACCGAGGCTGCCGTAGCTCGCCCAAACTTAGCCCCTTTGTACACCTTTCTCATTCTGGCTAATTTTGAGTTATAAACCTCGAACATCTGTAACGTTGACATCGATTTTGTTGTTCTATGGATATTAGTCTTTCTTCCTCCTTCGTTTTCCTTTTATTTATTTATTTATTTTTTTGTGACCTGTGTTGAGAGGTTTCCTGGTTATCCAATCTTAATGGCTCTGCTCACCGCTATGCGACCCTCGACCGGGCCGAACTACTATGATTTCATCAAACTAAGTCGCTTGGTTCGTCACAGCTTCGGGCCGTTAGGTTCTAAGAACCGAGTCAGCATGGCCCTTGACCGACCATGCTTGTCTTGAAACTCGTTACATGGCTCCTTTGAAATGAGCCAAGGGCCCAGTTGAGCCACGCTTTTCGACACTAAGCTACATGGCTCGCTACTCGCCTTCCGGGTCATTGTGTTTTTAAAGAACCGAGTTGCATGACCCTTTTGAAACTGTGCTACAAGGCTCTTTTGGGCCAAAACTGCATGGCTCTTTTGAAACTGAGCTACGTGGCTCCTTCGAAACTGAGTTACAAGGTTTCTTAAAGCTTGTTACATGGATCTTTGGACAAGGAGCTACATGGCTCTGGTTACTTAGCCTGTGGCTATCGATTCTTAAGAACCCGAGTCAGATGGCCCTTTGAACCGAGCTACAAGGCTCTTTTAAAGCTTGTTACACGGTTCGACACCGAGCCACCTGGCCATCGATACTCGCCTCTTGCCGTCGTGCTTTAAGAACCGAGCTGCATGGCCCCTTTGAAATTGAGCCAAGGCTCTGGGGCAGCCATGCGGGCTCTTTGAACCGAGCTACGTGGGTTCCTCCAATCGGAGCTACATGATCTTCGCTGAGCTACATGGCTCTTTGACACGAGCTACATGGCCTCTTCGAACCAAGCATAAGGTTTTGAAGTGAGCTGGCTCTTGAAAACCGAGGTATATACTCCGTTACTGCCTTCTAGCCGCCGATTCTTTAAGAACCGAAATAAGATGATCCCTTTGAAACTCGAGCTACAAGGTTTTTCAGTTTTTTTGAGGCCACAGACTCTTTCGACATCGAGTTACATACTCTTTGAAACTAAGCTAAGGCTCTTGAACCGAGCCAGTTAAGGCTCTTTTGGAACCGAGCCATGGTTCGCTACGCCCCTTTGAAACTAAGCTGCTCTTGAAATCAGCCACAAGGCTCCTTTGAACCGAGCCACAAGGCCCTTTGGAAACCGAAGCATTGCTCGCTACAGCCTTGAAACCGATCTACAAGGCTCTTTTTGAAACTGTTACATGGTTCCTTCGCTTACTTGGCCCCTTCGGGAACAGCTATAAGGCTCTTTCAAAATTGAGCTACATGGCTCCTCCGGGCTACTGGCCCTTTCGAAACTGGGTTACAAGGCTTTTCAGTTTTGAGCTACATGGCCTTTCGACACCGAGCCACATGGCCCCGTCTCGCTTCAAATAGATTATTTAAGAATCGAGTCAGATGGCCCCTCGGAAATGAGTTACAAGGCTCTTAAAACTCCAGCTACATGGCTCCTTCGAACCGGCGCTACATGACTCCTTCAAATCGAAGGCTCTTCAAATCGAGCCATACAGCCTTCAAACTGAGCTACAAGGTTCTTTTGAAATTGATCTACAAGGCTCCTTTGAAACTAAGCTACTAGGTTGATTAGTGCCCAAAAAGTGCTATTTTGAACCCTATTTAAGATAGGTTCTAAGTACTTTTTGTGTACTAACCATATTAGTTAAGCCGATTGACACGTGCAGGTCCCTCGTACTAATGACTGTATTTCGAGGTTGTTTGTGGTAGTTTTTAACGCTTTCTAACCTTTTCATCATATCAAGCCAGGCATAATCGGGGTTGAAATAATTTTACATCAAGTTCAGAGTGATTTATCTGATTGCATCAGCCGTGAACGAAGAAAATGCAAGGTGACTGCTGTGACCAAGCAGTGAAGGAAATTTCATATACTGAGCTAAATTTTCTACACAATGGAAATTTTTGCTATGTATAAAGGTTCTTCTTCAAGATGCAGTTAATTTTCGTGCTTATCAGAGCTAAATTTCTCACTACATAGCTTAATTTTCGCTATGTTAGCGAAATTTCGCTGTTAGCTTAAAATTTCCACCGTAGCAAAATCCTCCGTCTCTCGTTGCGGTACAAACGACCCCGTTTTGGTTAATTTCATTTCTACCCTCACTGTAATTCTACTATTTAGGTTAGATTGGTATTTTCACCTTTTTGTAAGGCTATATAAGCCATTTGCTGAACAATTTGTAACCTAACTTTCATTAAAGGCATTTTCATTGACAGCCCCCGTTTCGACCCTCATTGCTTCCTTCTTCTCTCTCCTTTCTTCACTTTCAGTAACCAAACACACCCTTTGAGGATGACAACTCAAAGGATGTTTGGCTAAAGCCCTAAACCTCGAAGAGTGAGCTGCTAGGTAGGTTGATAAGGCTTGCAAATTCCTCCGTTTTTTCACTCTGCTGCATCGCGCATTTATGGTTCAAACTTTCAAAACCAGTTTAAAAGCTATTCGATAAATTTCTGGGTCAATACTTGACAAGCTTAGTGGTCTCAAGGTATTCTAATCTAGATACACTGACATCCATTAGTTGTCATTTACGAGCCATCAGAAGTAGGTTAAATGCTAGATTTTAACTTCAGAAACATTAAATGCTCAGTAAATACTATGTTTCAAAGAGGAATGGTACTAAGGGTTAGTCTTTAAAGTTAAACCAAGATCCGGTTTTTGAAATGACTATAGGTCATTTTCCTAATGCGAGGAAATAACCCGAGGACACCTTTGCAACCCTATCATACCAAACTAGTGGCCCAAAACTTCAAGGACTTCTTTTTACATTTTATTTCGAATTACCTTCAGTTAGCATAGTGAAAACAACCACTATTTTTTGTACAACCAAAATCAAAAGCCTCGCCATTTTGAATCATTACACAAATCATTTGTAAGACTAAAACCATCCCTGTGTTTGGATCCTAGAGTCGCGATATCGCAGTATTACGCTACTACAGAGGGAGTAACGGGGTTATAAATTTTGTTGATTCATGGGGGAACACCTACCGGCACGACCAATGTAGGCGCCGTCGGCCGGGGATGGTGCCTACTACAGATGATGAGTCGATGAGTACTTGTAATCCTCATTACAAGTATTGGTGACCTTGTAAACCTCAATTCCATTAATGAATTTCGTTTTTTTCTCTCGCCAGTCATCATCATTATTTTTTTTTATATATATATACATAACGTATCATTTTATTTCTTAATTTAACACTGATCTTTTTTTTGGCAAGCCCTATTGTTGCTCTTTGTTCTTTTTTGTTTGTGTGTTATGTACCACCGGATAGAGATATATTAGGTAGATTGCAAAGAGTTAGTACACCAATTGAAACAAGGTTGTAGTCGGCAATACAAGTGACCAAATGGATTCCACTCACCAAGAACAACAAAGCCAAGAAGGAGCTCCACAATCCAACAACATATAGATCAATGAGGGACCATATACACCCTCCTAAAGTGAGTGCACCTTCTTGCATCATACCACCTACTGATGATGTGGTAGTAAGACCCTATTTGATGCCCCTGCTTCCCACTTTTCATGGAATGGAGAATGAAAATCCATATACGCATATCCCGGAGTTCGAGGAAGTTTGCACAACTTTTAAAGAAGGTGTACCCGACACGGACTTGCTTGCCGAAAGCATTTCCATTGACACCGAAAGACAAGGCCAAGATTTGGCCCGCTAATTCCACTGAGGCGAGAACAATTAGAAATTAATGGCTTCAAGCCGAAGTTTTAATAAATTTTTCAAGACAACCAAGACCAACAAATTTGAAGAGGCAAATCTACACTTACTCGACTCCACGATAATGAGAAGCTTTATCGTTGGTTGGAGAGGTTCATAGAGTATTCATAAGTGCATGTCCACACCATGGGGTTCGACATGGATGCTTGTGAATCACTTTTATGATGGTATGTCTCGCCATGAAGCAACCACTAGAAACCATGTGTGGACTTCCAGCAGCACCCGCATTTAAGCCATGACTTTTCAATCCAGGCGGCCAAACTTCTAAGGCATGGGATGAACCGAACCCAAGAGAGGTTGAAAAATGAGGCCTTAAACCCACCAGGGAGGCATTTATGCACTTTCCGAAGACACGGAGATGAGCAAAATCGACCACTTTGACCGAAGGTCGGAGCGGAGCTTAAATGAGAAACGCATGAAGTGCAAGCAAAGGATTGAAATTGCCCGCATCTCACCCAACCTGCTTTAATTGTCGGCGCCATCTTGGAGAGCACCGTCCACGGTTCCTTCAAGTGAGGGATTTGATGCAAGAGCATGCCATGTCTTAGGTCAAAATAAGCCACCGACAAATGCCCGCATGGCAACACCTATAACCCCACTGGAGGAATCATCCACCTATCATGGAAGCTAAACCCTCAGAGCAGCGTTCCCCTGCTGAGCACAACAGCGCTTTAGCTCCACCTTAGCATAAAGAAGAGCAGCCTCCACCTTCTTCTCCGTTGGAAAGCAAGCAATTCTGAATTTAAGCAAGGTAGTAGGTACCTTTGTGGAGGAACAAAGGTGTCAATGTTCAAACCACTAGAAAATCGAGACAAAAGAGGAGACCCCACTCAACAAGAAAATATTATGCATCTCGAGACCTCCAACAAATATGACAACTTCCAAAGTTCCATTTCCAGGTTATCTAACCAGTAGCAGGGTCCTGAAAAAGGGAAATTCCCTTCCCAGACACAGCAAAACCCGAGGGGAAAGCATGAGGTAGGCTCCGCCAGTGATCCTAATGCAAGAATTGATGAAGTCAAAGCAGTAGTAACATTGAGAAGTGGTAGAGAACTGGAGATTAGCAAACCTTGTGCCCAACCAAGAAAGTTCCCACAGCTGGTCGAACCACTGGGTGAAGAACAACTCACAGGGAAGAGGTGAAACATTAAGCAGGCCTCTCTCCTTTCCCCACAAAGTACTTCAAAAGGAAAAGTCAGTTAACCAAACTGAAATTTTAGAAGTACTATGGTAGGTGAAGGTTAACATCCCTCTTCTTGATATGATCAAACAAGTTCCCACGTATGCAAAGTTTTTGAAGGACCTATGCACAGTAAAAAGAGGCTTTAATGTGAATAAAAAGGCCTTTTTAACTGAGCAAGTGAGTGCCATCATTGAGTGTAAGACCCCAGTGAAGTCTAAAGATCTGGGGTGCCCTACAATCTTCGTTAACATAAAGACTCACAGGAAAAGGCATTGCTAGATTCGGGGCAAGCGTTAATCTACCGGTCTTTCCATGTACCAAAGAAATGGGCTAGCGAACTTAAGCCAACCATCATCACTTTGTCTCAGCCGATAGGTCCATTAAAATACCAAAGGGGACAATGAGGATGTTTTGATTCAGGGACAAATTCCTACTATCCAAAGGATTTTGTAGTGCTTGATACCGAACCCGCTGCAGAGGGGCTAACCATGTGCCAATCATCCCGAAGGCCATTTCGCCACTTCCAATGCGATCATTAATTTTCTGAACGGGGTGATGCAAATTTAACCTTTGGATATATGACCTGGGAAAGCTCAATATCTTCCATTTGAGCAAAAAAGCACATGCAACTAACAAGAGGATGACAGCCAAGAGGTTTCAGGCGATAGATGCCATCCTTGAAGAACAAGCAAATGAGCTGCTTGTGCAAGATGTATTAACCAGGGAGTTGGTTGATAGTAATGAAGACCAACAGGAGCTTTAGAAAGTGAGCCTACTACATGGGCAATGGAGAAGAAAGAAGTTTTACCTCACTTACCGGAAGGAACATGGTCCTCACCAAGTTAGATCTAAGCCCCTACCTATTGAATTGAAATATGCATTTTGAGAGGAAAATGCATCATTCAAAGAGTGATTTCTTCACTATCGTTAACCAATGTGAGGTTAGTTTGCTTCAACCCTCCATACAAACAAGAAAGCACGATGGAAGATTTCGTATTTAAAAGGCACACCAACCTGTATGCACCCATCATATCTACTTAGAAGAGAATCGAAAACGGCCTGACACCACGTAGAGACCGACCGCATATGCAAGAGGTGGTAAGAGTGAAGTGTTGAAATTGCTATGTTTCGACATCATATACCCCATATCCAATAAATTTCGTAAGTCCAACCCAAGTAAGATCTAAGAAATTGTGGGTTACTACTGCTCAATGAGAAAGGAGAGAAATGCCCACCCAACTTACTACAAAGTTGGAGGGTATGTATCGACCATGTAAGGTTGAATGAGGTGACGAAGGATCACTTTCCTCGCTTCATGGACAAGCTTCTGTGAGAGAGTATCAAGTCATCCCCTACTGTTTTTAGATGGGTATTCCATTACTTCTAGATCCGCATTGTCATAGATGATCGTGAGTTAATTACTTTCCTGTCCTTTGGTACATATGTCATAGAGGATGCCCTTCGCCTATGCAATGCCCCCATTTTTCAACATGCTCAAGATTTTCGCAATACGGTGGAGCCGTATTATGGAGGTTTATATGATGACATAACAGCTTACTTAGGAAAGCTTCGATGAATGTCTCATCCATTTGGAAACTGTCCTCCACAGATGCATTGAAAAGAACCTAGTATTAAACTGGGAAAAATGCCATTTTATGGTAAATTAGGGCATAGTGTTGGGGCACATCATTTATGAGAGGGGAATTGAAGTGGATAAGGCTAAGGTAGAATTGATCTCAAATTGCCATCTCCTACTAATGTGAAGATATACCAATTTCGACACGCAGGATTCTATCGTTGCATTCATCCGAGACTTCAAAATAGCTAAGCCACTTACAAGCTCCTTGAAAAGATGCAAGTTTGAATGGATGCACGTTAAGAGAAGCTCGAGGGAGCTTAAGGCATATTTGACCACAAAGACCGCCAGAGCCTTCGATCAGCGTGACTTCAGGTAATGTATGATGCTGTAGCTTAATTTGATGTCACGCCTGAACAGAATAGAGAAAGCCGTATGTGTATTGGCGAGCAAACGTTAAAATGAAGTCGTGAGAAACTACACTACTACTCGAGAAAGAATTGCTAGTAGCGGTCTATGCTTTAGATAAGTCTCGATCTTATTCGACGGGTCGCATATCGTAATCTTCACGTATCATTCAACATTGAAATATCTACTCACAAAACAGAATCTAAGGCTCTGCTTATTAGGATGTGGTTCTATTAATACAAGAGTTCAACATCCGTGACAGAGAGATAAGAAGGGTGTGGAGAACGTTGTTGCCGATCATCTCTCCAGATTAACCATAGCGCACAATACCCACAACCCTCCCATATTTGATGAATTTCCTAAGGAGTCTCTACTGACAGTGAGTATAGCACCATGGTATGCTCACATTGCCAATTTTTCGTAAATTGTGAGAGTTACAAAGGAATGGATAACACAGACAAGAAGTTCTTCCATGCAAGGGTTCATTTGTACTATCGGGAGGAGTCGATTGCTCAAGTATTAAATACCGATAATAAGGAAATGTGTGCCGGAAGAAAGAATACCGTGAAGGAATTCTCGCCTATCACTATGATAAGTATGTAAGGAGGCATTTCGTCACGTAAAACAACCATGAAAGTGTCGCATTCGTGCTTTTATTAGCCAGTCATTATTTAAGAATGCCTACACCATGTGCAAGCAAAGGTGATAAGTGCCAAAGACTGGAAAATTTATCGTCGTCACATGATGTTTCAACCCCATTTTAGTAGTCGAATTGTTTGATGTATCGGGCATCACTTCACCTGACCATTCCTACTTCCTTTCATGCTACATCCTCAAGGGGGTGGACTACGCGGTCCAAGTGGGTCAAATACTACGCAAGGTACCGACCACAAAGGCGTGCTAAAATTCCCCGAAGGAGAACATTTTCTGTGATCTCGAGTTCCCAAAGCAATTATCGCGACGGAGGTTCTCACTTTGCAACAACCCTTGAGAACCTCTTATCCAAATATGGTGTTAAGCACAAGGTAGCCACCCCAGATTATCCTCAAAACTAGCAATAAGTGGAGCTTTACAACGTGAGAAATAAAAGACCACTTTGATGAAAGTTGTTAATTCTAGCGTAAAGGATCGGGTCTTCGCTTCTAGACTATCAGGCATACAACAACATACAGACCATCTCAAGATGTCCCTCGATTGCTAGTTTATGGCAAGTGCTCGCATTTACCGCAGAAATTGAATACAAGGCGCAGGGCAATAATGAAATTTGAACATGCTGGATATGAATCGAAATGGCTTCAAAAAGAATGTTTGAGATTGACGAGTTAGAAGAGCTGAACGACGCCTATTTCAATTCCAAAATTGCTAAGGATAGGCAGAAGAAGTGGCATGATCAGCTCATAACCGCAAAACTTTCAATCAGGGGGATCAAGTCCTCATGTATGATTCCAAGCTCCATCTATTTCCGGGCAAGCTCAAATCGCGATGGACTGGCCCATTTATCATCCAAATGCTATTATTTGAATGGTCTTGGCCGAATCTTCTCAAATCCGAAAAGACAGCAGAGTATTTTTGCGTTAACTAGCAAACGAGCCAAGCCCTGTTGTTCACCACTTTGCGTAAGAGGAGGAGATTTCCCTCCTGATCCCTCCCCTCGACCGGGAACTGAAATATTGAGTTGGTTTGGTCTCCACTGAGACCAAACTGCAGCTCAAATTTTGTTTTGTTTTTGGTCAATTTTTAATTTATTTTATTTTAGTATTTTTATTTTATCTTAGTTTTTAATTAAAACCTTCGATATGTTCAGCTTAATGTTTTATTTTATTTTTTTGTTTTTATTTTGCAGAGAGCTAATGTGTGGTAGAATTTTCACTACGATGTAATACCTCACCCCCAAGAGCGACCACCCCCCGCGCCTCGGCTACCAAGTGGCCTTCCGCTGCCCAACGCACCATAAAAGAGCCCCCCAACCCAAATTCTCTTTTAGCCACCACAACACACCAGACGCCCGCATCTCTCCCCACGCACACCCGACACTTTCCGCCGCACGGAGCTGCCCTAGCCGCACGCCGTTGTCCGTGACACTCACAGAATCCAGATCTTTGCATGGGTTTTCTCGACAAGACGTCGAAAGGATTTATCTGGCGCGAGGTCACCCGCACGTAATCGCCATTCTCTCGCATACTGCAGCCACCTCGCCCCACCAAGCATCGCGGACAACACCTATACAACCCACTACTTATGGCTAGTCCTTTGTATCAGCTTCTTTAGATGTGCTCGCAGCCGCGACAACAGCTATTGATCCGCTAGCTTCTATACCACCAGCACAGTGAGGAGGTCGCACTTCCTTCTCTAGCTTTCCGATCCCTACCTAGTGAGGACACCGTGATGTTTTGGTTGGGGGGGAGAGTTAGCGTCAGAAGTGACATTTATCATACTTATGTTTTGTTTTGTTTATACTTGTGTTGTTTTTTTGAAAGCATCAACTACTTACTAGCCTTTTTTGGGACTATTTGTTAAGAGGTATTAGCCAATAGTAGCAAAGTGGGTTTATTTTTGCTTGCTTATGTATTGTGTCTATCTATTATAAGCTTCAGACTAGCCTTTTCAAGTTATATTAAAAGCTTTATAGCAGATTTGCATTTTCTATTTTTGCACCCACATATTTTTATTAGCTTTTGGGTTTAATTAACCTTTGTAAATGCATAATGTTTATCTTCAGAATTTGATGAACTTAAGCCTTTCCTAATGTTGTCGGCGTTAGAAGGATCCTATGTCGAGTTGAGTGGTTGACTAGTCAAATTCTTGTTGTCTTTAACCTGTTTCTTCCGCCTTTAGCTAACCACACACCGAGCACGTTAGGTCTCAATGATAGGCTAAGAAACAGCACAAAACCCCCTCTTACGATGCAAACCCTTACCTAGTGTCGTTTACTCCCTTGAATAGGTTGTGGACCCCATGCATAGAAGGCCAATGTGTCTTCCAAAATAAAAGAAGAGAAAAAGAAAAAGTGAAAAGAAAAGAAAAGAATAGGATCGCATTGCTTTGCCTTGAAACCCGAGCACGGTCCGAGGGGCATATGGCGAAAGCCTTTAAAGCCTGGTGCCCTAAGCTAACTGGTTGGGAGTCATCGACTTAGTGTTCACTACACGGGTGGATGGGTGGAGTTTAGTGAGTCAGAGGTGGCTGAGGCTCCGGAATCATTCCTGAGTCCGGGTGAAAAACCTATAGAGTTTCAGGGTGGTGAAAGATCCCATGGCTCGATGCCCTAAACCTTCACCGGTTGGGAGTCGTTGGTTAACCCTCGCTACACCTTAATTTCGTGAAGTCGAACCTCAAAGACGCACCCTACAACGCAAAGAATCAAGGTAATGCGGGCAAAAGTCCCATCTATTTAGGTTGGTTAACATATGGTGTTGCGCACGCCTTGGCTGGGGGAGAGCGCATTTCTGCCAGAGTTTATGATTGAGACCGGATCAAACAAACCCGTAACTTTATAAGAGTTCGGTTCATGCCTCGGGAGGAGGGAGCGAGCTTGTCGGGGTCACCAACATGGTATAATTTTCTATTCTTTCGAGATGGTTATTAGCTTAGGTTTTCGTGATTCTCATCACAGGCTATGCATTACTTGTACAAACCTTTTTGACCTCCCATGTTTTTTTTCTCTACTTGTTGATCACTTCTGGCATTGCTATGGGACTAGCAATGTGTCTATTGGGGGTGATTGGGCCCAAAGTGCTATTTCAACCCTATTTAAAAGATAGGTTCTAAGTACTTTTTTTGTGTACTAATCATATTAGTTAAGTCGATTGACACGTGTAGGTCCCTTTGGTACTAATGATTGTATTTCGAGGCTGTTTGTGGTAGTTTTTGCAGGTTTCAGAACCTTTTCTATCATATCAAGCTAGGCATATCGGTCGGTGCTGATTTACATCAGTTCGTATGATTTATCTTCGACAGATCAAGTCAGAATGAAGAAAATGCGTTGTGACCAAGCAGACCAGTGTGGTGGTTTTTCCTCTTCCGCTCAAGTTCGTGAGTTGTCGCCTGACTATTCGTATATCACATGTGTCCTTCCTGGGCCAGCCCTAGCTTCCCATGTGTGGGTCTTTCACATGGCGTGAGCTTCTTTAGAATCAAACAATGAGCTTAAACTCTGGCCTGGACCCTTCGTCAGAATATTTTGTCAGTTTTCTACGATACCCCGCGCACCTCGTAACCTCCGGCCACATTTTTCTTCTAAGAGGTCAAGGTTCAGGCGAAGAATCTCCTCGCTGTGTTCTAAGACGGTTAACTCAACTCCCGGGTGACTTTAGCCCAACCCCTCGACGTGAGCTCACGCTTTCAAAGGCCGAATGCTAAAGCAAATGGGGTTTCTTGAGTTGATGATTTGCACGTAGTTCTGTATGCCTATAATACCTCGGGGATGTATTCTACCCATTTTCCCTTTAGATTTTCCAATTTAGTCTTCAACGCTGCCTTGAGAGTCCTTATAGTGACTTCTGCTTGTCTAATGGACTGTGGATGAGCTGGGGATGAGAAAATTTCGATACCAGCTCTGCAGAAATCTCTCGAACTGGGATCGTCAACTATTTCCCATTATCGATACCGTGGCTCTGGGGATTCCGACCCGCAAATTATGGAACTAAACAAAGTTATGTACCTTTGCTCTGATAATGCTAATGGCTCTACTTACCACTTGGTGAAATAATCTACTTCTACAACAATAAACTTGTACCTGCCCTTCCCAATGGGTAAAGCCTCAGCATGTCAAGCCCTATTGCTGAAGTTGCTGGCTTGTGATCGAGGTCAATGGCTCTAAAGGAGGTGGAGATTGGGTATGCTCGACAAAGTCTTCAGATTTTTTAACCGTACTCCGTGGCGTCTTTGAACATTGTAGCTGGACATTACCCTTGTCTGTGGTCTTTGTTGCTAAGGTCTGCCCAATACGGTCACACAAATGCCTTCATGCACCTCTTTGGAGCACATAGTCGGGCGCTCTTTCATACACATTTAAGGACGGGTGTAGAGAAGCCTTGTTTATAAAGGGTCCTCGATGAATGGTGAACCTAACCGACTGCGCCCCGAGCTTGGAGGCCTCTGATCGCTAATGTTCCGTCCACCAAGTAGTCCCGCATGAGGTCTATATCTTAGGCTCCTAGCCGACATTACCGGGGACACTTCTTCATCATCGACGTTCAACGAGGGTTCGGGGAGGTGCTCGACCAGTATCAGTCTGTCTAGATCCTCCTGTGGTGTTGTTGCTAGCTTTTCCAAGAAATTTGCCTGCGTATTCTCGCCTCTCGGGACATGCCTCGACCTAAACCCGCCGCATAAAGCTTTAAGCGCCTCGTACTGAGGTACAAGATCATTTTTTCACCCCTGGCTTCGTAGGAGTCTTATATCTGTTTCACCACCAATTGGGAATCACAGCATATCTCCAGTTGATCAGCTTCCATATAGTGGGCAAGATTAAGCCCGACTATGACAAATTTTTATCGACCGTTATCGAGGTTTGAACCGAACTGGCGTAGTCCGCATCAATCCTGTCTTGGGAGGTTAGAATCAAACCTACATCGCCTGGGAATCTGGCAAATGATCTATGGACAACCTCCGCATGGGTAGGTCTAAGCCAATTGAGTAGTTTCTAGTCGCCTAGTGTTCGGGAGGGGTTAATTCCACGATGAAATTTGCCAAAACATGCGCTTTGACTTCTGTCCTTGGCTTCAGATTCGATGTCGAACTCACCAGAGTTTCTACGGCCCATTTATCGCCTTCCGAGGTTTCGGCTTGTGCACATCTCCTGCTTCATTGGGTGTTCCTAGATTTCAATGGTGCGAGCTTGAACAGATGGCCTAAGCCTCTGAAGAAGCAAGCACAACGCTAGGATTAATTCTCCATCTGATACCTTCCCTCCGCTCCCTCGAGCATTCTACGCAAAGAATAGACCTACTGCTGTGAGCCTATCTCGCCTCCGACCGTGGCAACGCTTAGTTGAGAAATCCGAACGACCAAATAAAGGGTAAGAGTTCTCCTTGGAAGGGGCTCACTGTGACGGAGGAGCTTAGGTAAGCCTTTGGGCCGAACGCCGTGACAAGGCCCCAGCTGAAAGCCTTTTCAAAACCCGAAAGAACGGATTCCACACTCGTCGATCTAGATACAAGCGACCGTGAGCAGCCTATTATCCCAAGCAAATAATTTCTTGGTGTCAAGGCGGTTGCATGTCTAGCACGACTTTTATCTTGTCTGGATTTGCCTCTATTCCTCGACTGTTGACTATGAAACCCAAGAATTTTTTGGGTGAGACTCCAAAGGCGCATTTGGTTGGGTTCAGCTTCATGTTATAGCTCTTCAGGACCTAGAATGATTTAGCTAGGTGGGTTATGTGGAGTTCGGCCTTAACTAACTTCACTAGCATGTCATCTATATATACCTCCATAGACGCTCCAATCTGCTTCTGAAACATTTTGTTCACTAGTAATAAGTGGCCCTAGCGTTCTTCAACCCAAAACGCATCACCTGGTAACATTAAGTACCCTGCCCCCTCACAAATGAAGTCTTATCTTGATCACTAGGGTCCATTTTGATATGATTATATCTTGAGAAAGCGTCCATGAAGCTGAGAAGCTCGTGGCCAGCCGTGGCGTCCACTATAAGGTCAGATCCGAACGCAGGGTCGTTTTAGATGCCTGACATCGATGAAGTCACGCAGCCGCCATCGTCATTTGCCTGACGAGGACTACATTAGCTAACCAGTCAGGTTATTTTACTTCTCGGATGGCTTTGGCTTAGAGGAGCTTGTTAACCTCTTCATTGATCGCCCGCCTTTCTAGTGGCGAAACTCCTTCGCTTGACAGTTTGTAGCTGGAGGGATTGATGCCTCGCCAGGTGTGATTAATGCGGTTAATTTCCTATATCCTTCGCCTCCGTGTGAATACTTTTATATTCTCGCTTAAGAAGTGGACAAGGAGGTTCCTAACGCCTGGGCCATCTAGATATGATGTAGATGAGATGTTTCTGGCTTAGTCATCGAGTCAGATCGATCTCCTAGTTCTCTCTGGGAGGCCATGGGTTGGATGCCTACCTCATCTCTTTGTCGATTCGTCCACATGTAGATGTTGCGATCGTTTTTTGCTTTATCGATGCCTAGTAGCACCCCGGCTTTGAGCCGATTTCTCAAACCATTCCTATCCCATTCAGAGCTGGGAGTTCGATAACCATATGATAAAGGAAGGACGGCCCCACGACATCGAGAGGGCCTCGCCCACGAATGGTATAGCCGACGGTGTCCATCATGAGGAACCTCACCGCGCCAGGCCCGGCACTGGGATTTCCCAAAGAAAGCACTAGTTGTATCGAATTTCAAGGGCAAAGACTCTTCTCCTGAGAATCTCGCAGCGGGCATTGGACCCCAAGCTCTAGTTTCTCCCTTTCGATGCCCATTTTAATTAAGGTCGACGCAAGAGGATGTCTGCTTCTATTGCACTCAAGACTCGTATTGTTTATTTTCTATGACGAATTTATTACTGGGGATCACATGAGGATGCTAAGAATCTTCCATGTCAGGAATCGAAAAAGTTATGGTGGTGTCTAGCCATGGAGTTTGGATACTGCTTGTATTTCCAATGTCTCCCGATCTCGATGTCACAGATTTAGCCTTCCGGTCGAACCTGACTCCTCCCAAGAACTCTCTGAGCATCACATGGATTTCTCCCAAGGGTCACGGGTGTCGAGTCAGTCGGCTGACGAGGTGACGGGGCGTGGCCCCTCGGTCTTGACCTGAGGCCACAAAGCGACGCAAGATGTCCACGCCTGATCGTGCATACACTTCCTTCCTCAACCGATGCACCATCTATTCGTGTCCATGATCCCTATAATTCACAATACTGGGTCGAGTCCTTCTTCGCCGGTTCGTCATCTAAGACGCACTCACCTTAAAAATTTGGCGCGTTTACTCACGCAGGACCTATGACACCGGTGGTCAAGTATGCGTGAATTGTCGAGGTGGATATCGCCAAGGTAGCCAGCCGGTGTGGGCCTAAGTCGCCCTCGAAGTCGCCTCTTCGCCTCTTTTCGAGACCGCTCGCTCTTCGTCCCTTCGTGGGGATCTATCCGTCTCCCCTGCCCCTGTGTGGCTTCGTTGTCGCTTTTCGTCCCTACCTTTCCTTCGCGGAAGAGTTTTCCACTTAGATAGAAGGGCTTCGCCGTTGATGTATCATTACAGCACCTCATGTCATTTACGGGTTTTTCGAGATGGAAAACATCAGTCTTTCGATTGTATGCTCCAAATTCTGATGAAGCTATGGTGGCAAACTTCATCTCGGGATGTTTAATTTAATAACTTTATGCTAAAACCCTAGACGTAGGACTGTGTGTCTCCTATGGACTCGCTTTATGGTCGCGATAGTCGCTTCGTATGTCCGAGCTCCAGAAGCAGGTGAGACCAACGCGATGACGCTTCTCCGGCTGACGTAGATTGATGATGGCGAATATGTTGGAACCAAGCTAAAGCCCAGTCTTTGGAACATGATGGCTAAGGCTCTACATCTAATCTGTGGTCCCGTATCCATGTGTACCCATCCGATTCTCAGAGGGTATCGGGATCTACATGATCTTTGCTTAATCGAACGCTTCGATCCGAGGCATTCCCCGAACTTTGCCGCAGGCTGGCACTCGACCGTGAACGGACTCGCTTTGTTGCACCAAGACCATGGAGACAAGAGCCTGCTCACGCTTCCTTCATGTGGTCGAGCCTGGTTGATGTCCCTAAGCTAGCCGCTTCCCATAACCGCTCCCATTCCCGCTGATAAAGGATGAGTCCATCGCTCGTTGTTCCCATCTGAACTCCTCATCAGGGTCCCCAGGGGTTTATATGATCATTCTCCCGGGCTTGCTAGTTTCTCCTCCCGTCACGCTCGAGGAGCCGGTGTTGTCGCCTTCTCGCAGTCGCCACATTCGTCTCTGAGTTCCTCCAAGCCCTCAAGAAATGCTGCTAAGAAGATCTGAGTGCTCCCACCCTCGCTAAGACGGGCTTCGTGTAGCTTCCTCGGGGCGTTCTGCTGGTCGACTATCTAGGCCTCGGTCTCGCGTCCCGTGGGGGTCATGACTTTGCTCATGTTCCTGGGTCATCACCATCGGGCCGAGAATTCAGCTATTTGTAGAGAACAATCGCTCCTACAGACTCGCGCCAAACTCGATGGCGCTTTTTCATTCGACATGGGTCAGATCTTTCTGGGTCGCTGCTACTGACCGCCTACCGACCGTTGTATAACCCAACCCGCATCTGAAAGGATGGTCCCATTAGGTGCTGCCTCACGGGCCTCCGATGCTCAAGCTCGCTTTTCTTATTGAAAGGAAAGAATCTAACCGTTGATGGCGTTATGATTATGCACTGCGGGTAGAATGGGTTGGTATTTATAGTAGAAACTCGTGGTTACTTTCCTCATAGACGTTGATAAGGGTATCTCTCCCATTTGGTGAGAAGTTTCATTTTCCTTATCATGGACCGACTGTTAAGGGATAATGAAGGAACCGTGATCATGTAAGATTCTTTTTTCCTAATCCGTGGAGCGCGGATCATGGAGATTGGACACTTTCCCTTTTGCATGAGTTTCTGGGCCGCCTATATCGCTTGGTTATCCGGGCAGGTGGTTTCAACTTGTGCCCGGGGTCCGGTACTCGTACGGGTAGGATCTCACTGTGGGTCAGCTTTTGCTGGGTCTATGCCCAACACCCTTCATAGTGCTGAGGTCTCAAGCTATGCTCGAGCTTGCGTCTGGGTCAAGGCTCCGGTGTCTCGTGCACATATTGTTTTCTACCCTATCATATATTATCATGTATTTCCAAAACTAGATATTATCATATATTTCCACAAATTTTGAATGATTGTTTAGAATTTTGTAAGTGAGTAACACCATATCAACTTCATATTTTAAATTTATTGAAAATACTAAAAAAAAAAAAATGCTAAGAAAGATAAATTTTTATCTCATTCTAACAAAAAAAAAAAAAACGATGGGCTATAATTTCTAATATGATTTATCGAGTTTTTTTTTTAATTTTATATAATTATCCTTTTATCTTTCGAAAGTAAATTAAATTATTAAAATATATAACAAAATTATCCTTTTATTTTTTTGGAAATAAATTAATTTTTCCCCAAAATAAATTAAATTACTAAAAATATAACAAAATTATCCTTTTATTTTTTTTGAAATAAATGATTTTTTTTCCTTCAAATATTTAAGAACCACTTCTTGTGAATTGTTATACAATTGCCAAAACCCAAAATAATTCAGTGGAGAGAGAGAGAACACTAACCAACATGCATGGAAAAAAGATAAGAGTCTTTTATGAGTTTATATACTAAAACCCAATTATGAGCTTGTACATGACTTGAGAAAAGAGGAGCCCTTGCGCGCACAAGAAATGGGCCGAAAGCCTGATTTTAGTGCAATCGATGGATTTGCCTCCCATGTGCGTGAATAAACCCGGAACAGATTCGGTTTTGCTCCAAATCAGTTTTGTTTTTGTAAGCCAAAATAAAAACCTTAGTTTTGGAGTATTTAAAATCAAAACGGTCCAAAGTCATAAAAATGCAGTAAGCAAAATCGTTTGATTTTGAATTCAAATTCTAATAATTAAATGTACATTTAATCCATAACGGTATTTTAATTATTACAATTAATTTTCATTTAATTCGTAACGTTTCATATTAATTATTACAATGAATTTTGTATTTAGTTTTTAACATTTTGAATTAATAATTATTTTTAATGGTCAACGGCCATAATTTTATCTATAAATTCAAATGGGTTCTAAGTTTGAAACACACTTTTTCTTCCCAACCTACTATTGATTTTACAGACACAACATCAGTCTCGAAATTGCCATCCAATGATCTTCGGGTTCCTTTTCTTGCTCCCATTTGCTGTGGCGGGTGGTGTGTGTGATGGAGAGGATTCTTATATTATTCAAGGCATTATCATTCAGAAATCTAGTCGTCCCATCTTTTATGTCATGGGTTCTGCTGAGGTTCCCACTTGGTATCCTCCTTAAATCTCCTCTCTCATGGCCTGCTTTGAACTACGTTGTTTCAACCACTATCTACTACAGTTTCACCAATTCAGCCATCCTCACTTGGATTTTGGGCTTTACTCAGACTCGCCGGGAGATTCATGACCTTGGCTTTGTGAGTTTTGATTAATGATTTCCATCTCTCTCTCTCTATCGAAACTATAATAAAAAATAATTTTCAAAATAAGGAACCAAACAAGCATTAGTGTTTTTTATGTTTTTTTGGAACAAAAAAGGTAAACAAGCATGTTCCCATGTTCTATATGTTCTTGTGTTTTTTTCAAAATACATTTTTAAAAAACTATGACCAAATATTTCTAGATGTTTTCAAAAACCGGAACCGAATTCAGTCTCTCTATTGTGTGCTTATAATATTCCATATCTCCCTCTCTCTTTCTCTTGTGTGCGTGTTAAATACTAATGGATGATTGAATGAAATATATTGGATTGCAGGATTATTATATTCAGATACTGGAGGAGCTTGAGGGGGCGTTTTATTTTGATATTTTTATGCCTAATCTGATGGGTGGGGGTTGGTTGGCCGTCATTGTCGCTTTTTGGTTTTCGTTGGAGAAGTCATCGAATATGAAGAACTAGGTGATAAATTAATGATGATGATGAATTCAAACCCCATGATTCCTTCTTTCTTAAAAAACTGCAATAGGATCAAATTCTTTTCGTTTTCTCGGAAATTAAATAAGAATAAGAAAATATTAATTAATTCTTTTATTATCCGATAAAACTGATCATGGCCAAGTGTGAAGATGAAGACGATGATAACAAAATGGAAGAAAATCCTGAGAGCAAGCACGACGAGGCGGTGAAGGCTGAAGATGCTGTTCGTAGAGGAGTAGAGAAGACGAAAGTAAGAAGAAAGAAGAGGAAGAGAGGAGGGAGGAGATGATGAGGAAAGTGATGTAGAAATATGGAAGAAGGAAAAGATAAGGCGGAACGCGTATAGGATGAAATGGGAGAAAGAGAAGAAGCGGAGAACAGAAGGTTTGGAGCGGAAAGTTGTCAATCGCCTGAACTGTGGGCTGAGTTCGAAAATCTACTGAGAAAGGTGAAAGTGGGAGGAAGAGAGGAGGGAGGATGATGAGGAAAGTGATGGAAAATGGAAGAAGGAGAAGATAAGGCTAACACGTATGTTGTGAAATGGGGAGAAACAGGAAGATGAGAATGCGAGGCCGAAAGGAAAGATGTGAACCTACGGTAACTGTGGAGGGCCGAGCCTCCGAGGGCCCAGGAGCAAAGGCGAGTGGGAGGAAGAGAGAAACAACCGGCGGCAAAGCTTCAAGCATGCTGAGGAGTCCCATACGAAGAACTCTCCGATCACGTAGACCGGCCGTGGAACTTATTGACTTTTTCTAGGTCCTTGTAATTTATTTTTTAAAAATAAATAATAATTATTATTATTATTAGATTACTTATGAAAGAGCATCTAAGATAAAGAGTGATTAATAGAAGCTCTTAGCTTATTTTTTTAGTGTCTTATTATGATTTCCGACAAATGAGCCTTCTTTTTTTTTTTGTATTATTTTTAAGTAACATGACATAATTGCCCTTGAAACCCGACTCAACTGGTAAGAAGTTGAAATGGATTCACAGAATATTATAGGTTAGAATCCATACACTTTGTATTGTAATAATGTGTTTTGGATTCTATTCTACAATGTTCCGTGAATCCATTTCAACTCTTTACTACTTGAGTCGGGGTTTAAGGGCAATTATGTCATGTTACTTAAAAATAATACAAAAAAAAAAAAAAGAAGGTATTTGTCAAATCATATAAGGGAACCCTAAAAAAATAGAAAAACAAAATTCTATTAAATTAATCACTCTTTACCACTTGAATCACTCTTTCATATTAAATTAATTCCAACACACACTATTATTATTGTTTATTTAAAAAAACAAAATTCTAAAGGACCTAGAAAAAGTAAAAATAAGTTCCCCGACCCAAAAAAATTCTAAAATCATTCATTCGTTAGCCCCACGCAGCCGAGAGGCTGTTAAGAAAATGGGACTCCTCCTGCCTCGCCGAGCCGCGCTGCTCCTCTCTTCCTCCCACTGGCCTTCTTCGCAGATTTCTGCACTCAACCCTCCCGGTTCCGCTCGCTGACAGCTTTCCACTCCGCCTCACGTTCTCCTTCTTCTCTTTCTCCAATTTCACCCTATACGTGTTCCGCCTTATCTTCTCCTTTTTCCATTTCTCCATCACTTTCCTCATCATCTCCTCCCTCATCTCTTCCTCCCACTTTCGCCTTTCTCCCTAGATTTTCTAGAACTTAGCCCAATTCCGGTTCCGTCGCCGACATCGCTCCACTCAAATCCGTCTCTTCCCTCTCTTTCTCCCATTTCACCCTATACGCGTTCCGCCTTATCTTCTCCTTCTTCCATTTCTCCATCACTTTCCTCATCATCTCCTCCCTCCTCTCTTCCTTTTCTTTCTTCTTCCTTTCGTCTTCTCACTCTCCTCCCAACAACATCTTCACTCTTCACCATTATGTCGTAACCGCTCCATTCGCTTTGTTATCATTGCCTTCATCTTCCCACCGCCATGCGATCGCTTTATATGTTAATAAAATAATAATTAATATTTTCTTATTCCTATTTAATTTCCGGAAAACGAAAAGAATTTGATCCTCGTCGATTTTTAAGAAAGAAAGAATCATAGGCGCTGGTACCATGGATTTCGGGGCCCGAAGACCCCTTATCCAAACAGATAGATCAAAGCCCACGTCAGCTCCAAGCTTCGTGCCTACCCTTCCTATGCTAGCCCAAGCATTCCTCACACGAACACGGATCCGAACCACATCTACTTCCAAACTACGTGGACTATCCCAATCAAAGTACAACGACACCAGGGATTAGCCACTGACACTCTCCTAAACTGTACCATCTCTGAAAGATGGTCAGCCAAAACACATTCTCTCCTATCCAATAATTTCTCGGCTGATCCCTCGTAGCTCGAAAACACATTCTCCCACGAATCACGTATGTAACTGCCCTTAGGATGATCAAACGATTCTTAAGGCGGAAGATTTAGATAACTTGGCTATCCAAAAGAGTGCAATGTTCTAATCAATAAAGCGCACCCTCTTTCCATTCAAGAAATCAATCACCCACTTTCCATAAAAAGTGGATCATCTTCCTCCTTCATGGGGAGTGGGGAGAGGGGATACCCTACTGTTGACCAATTTATGTATAGAGAAAGAGGAGAACGAGGCTGAGTGGAAAGCTGTCAACTGACGGAACCAGGTGGGCTGATTGCTGGAAAATCTACGGAGAAAGGCGAAAGTGGGAGGAAGAGAGGAGGGAGGAGATGGTGAGGAAAGTGATAGAGAAATGGAAGAAGGAGAAGATATACGGAAACGATATAGGGTGAATGGGAGAAAGAGAAGAAGGAGAACGCAGGCCGAGTGAAAGTCGGTTAACTGACCTGAATCCAAAGGCTGAGTTCTCGAAAATCTACGAAGAAAGTGAAAGAGGATGAAGAGCGAAAGAAACCGGTGGCAAAGCCTCGACGCAGGGAGAGGGGGATACCCTACTGCTGGACCACTTCGATAGAGAAAGAGGAGAACGCGAGGCTGAGTGGAAAGCTGTCAACTGACGGAACCAGGCGGGCTGAGTTTTGGAAAATCTACGGAGAAAGGCTTAAAGTGGAGGAAGAGATGAGGACAGATGGCGAGGAAAGGACAGAGAAATGGAAGCAAAGGAGAAGATAAAGTGCTAATGCATATGTGGTGAAATGGGAGAAAGAGAAGAAGGAGAATGCGAGGCTGAGTGAAAAGCTGTCAACTGATGGAACCAGGCGGGCTAAGTTCTAGAATATCTACGGAGAAAGGCGAAAGAGGGAGGAAGAGAGGAAACAACTGGTGGCGAAGCTCTCGACGACGCTGGAGGAGTCCTATTTTTACCAACAACTTCTCCGACCAAGGTAGATCAGGAATGAATGATTTTTAGAAGTTGGGCTCCGGGGAACTTATTTTCACTTTTTCTATGTCCTTTAGAATTTTGTTTTTTTAAATAAATAATAATTATTATTATGATTAGATTAATTTAATATGAAAGAGTGATTCAAAATTAGTTTGGTTTACATTTATCTTATAAAGTTATTTATGGTCAGACCCATGAGGTGGGTGTCCTGAGCAGGCCCGTGTACACACACAAAAGGGGGAAGATACCTTTAAGTCATAGATTAGTCCTCATACGATTCATAAGGGACTACAAGAACAATAAAACTCAACCACAAAACATAACTGCATTTCCAGGGCAGAGCCTTTAAGCCATACCGCATCAAAACTAATCCTCATACGAGTCAGGAGGGACCACAAGGGTGCGATGAAGCTCTACCATAGAACACTGCTGCATTCCTAGTTATGTATAGAGAAAGAGGAGAATCGCGAGGTCAGTGGAAAGTCACAATCGACCTTAACCAAAGTGGGTCGATTGCTGGAAAATCTACGGAGAAAGGCAAAAGTGGGAGGAAGAGAGGAGGGAGGAGATGGTGAGGAAAGTGATAGAGAAATGGAAGAAGGAGAAGATAAGGCGGAACGCATATAGGGTGAAATGGGAGAAAGAGAAGAAGGGGAACGAAGGCTGAGGAAAGTCGTCAACTGACGAACCAAAGGGTTTAGTTCTGAAAATCTACGGAGAAAGGCGAAAGCAGGGAGTGAAGAGCGAAACAACCTGGGCTGCGAAGCCTCGACGGAGAGGGGGATACCTCATCGTCGACCAATTCTATGTATAGAGAAAGAGGAGAATGTGGAGGCCGAGTGGAAAGCCACAACTGACGAACCAGTGGGCTGACATCGAAAATCCCACTTGAGAAAGGCGAAAGTGGAGGAAGAGAGAGGAGAGATGGGCGAGGAAAGTGATAGAAATGGAAGGCGAGAGATAAGGCGAATGCATATAGGGTGAAATGGAGAAAGAGAAGAAGGAGAACGCGAGGTCAGTGAAAAAGTCATTAACTGACTAACCAAAGGCCGAGTTCTGGAAAATCTACGGAGAAAGGCGAAAGTGGGAGGAAGAGAGGAAACAACTGGTGGCGAAGCTCGACCACGCCGAGGAGTCCCCATTTACCAACAACTTCTCCGCGACCGCGCAGATCAGAGGAATGAATGATTTTTAGAAGTTTTTTTTTTTTTTTTTTGGGTCGGGGAACTTATTTTCACTTTTTCTATGTCCTTTAGAATTTTGTTTTTTTAAATAAATAATAATTATTATTATGATTAGATTAATTTAATATGAAAGAGGATTCAAAATTAGTTTACTTACATTTATCTTATGTTATTTATGGTCGCACCCATGAGGCGGGTGTCCCGAAAGGAAACTAAAATAATAAAGTGGAAGATAATTTTTAAGTTTATGATTAATCCTCATACGATCTTATGGGACTACAAGAACAATAAAACTCAACCAAAACATAATCAGATTTGTATGAGCCTTTAAGCCATACCGCATCAAAACTAATTTCATACGAGTCAGAGGGATCAAGGGTGCACAGTCACTACCATAGAACACCACAAGATTCCTAAGACTTAACTTCAGACTCCAATCATCTCATTTACATATTCATGAAATATCTAATAAAAACTGAAGGGTACCAGGTGATTGAGTTTTTTAATATTTTTGTTTCAAGAGGTAAAAGGGGTGGGATGGAGATAAGGGAGAACGCTAACAAAGTAATCGAATCACATGCGCCCTTTCAATGATACAGGAGCCAAAGCCAACACTGATTATACATGAGATGAGTGCCTAAATGACTCATATTATAAATTCGCCTGCTTTTCATTTTCACGCTTAGTAGTTAATTTATAGCGTTTACTGTGGCTAGACCCCGAATTTGGTGTGATCGGGTGTGACTTCCAGCGCATGGAGCAAAAAAGGCGCCGTTGGAAGCAATTTTCGAGCATGGCGAGGTGCATTGCATGAAGAGGTGTCTGGAATGCCGCGACGCCCCCGCCGCCGCGTGACGCCCCAACGGCCGCGATCGCCGGCCAACCACCGCAAGTCAATAGTTTCAACGTCGCCGACGCTCTAACGCCGCGGATACTTCAACGCCGCGACGCTGCAAACGCTCACGTCAAGGCGGAAGCCTCTCGTCGCATTAAAAGCAAATGGAGGCGCGGATTTGGAGGCTTTGGGAAACGTATGGATAGGGGCTGGAAATCAAAGCAAGAATATTATCGACCTTGAAGAAGAGCCCGGACTTTTGTATTGTTTCTTTGATTTAGACAATGGAACTTATGTTTTATATATCACATACTTGTGTTTTCGTGATCATTATGTTCTAGATCTATACCTAGGGTCTTGTTGAACCCTGTCACGTTTGGATGGGACAAAGTTTAGATAATTTATATTATTCAATTATTTATGACGTGTTATTATCTCGCCCTACATCTATGTATCAATTACATGGTAAATGTTCGGGCCAACATTAGATGTTCATGCTATAGAGATCCGATCTTGGTATGAGGAGTACTCAGGATATGAGTAGAGTAGTGCCTTGGGTTGAGCTTCTGGAATAGAGATATTCCGATCCCGAAGGTGGCAAATATGTTAGAACATTTAAGCATTTTCTGAAAATCAATCGGATAGATATACCAACTCTATTACGAGATAAAGTGAATACACCTCGAGAGGGTATCTCGTAGACAAGATCACCTACCATTAAGAAATCATAAATAAACGAATAATCTCATCTTTTAAGAAATAATCCATCGAACGTATGGTGGGGAGACATAGCCCTAGCTCCTCAATACATTAATTCATTAAGATCGATAGTTTAGTTGAAATTCACACCCTTTGATTTCTTCTCATAATACGTTTATCTCGCATACATCTTAAAACATCTTTGTATTCAACCCACCTGTCCCCTGGATCGATATCCGTACCGTTGGTACACTATATTACTTGGGGCGACGCATGCACTTCACAAGACATAGGCATATATATTTTACGGCACCACGCTTTCTGACTATCGCTTTGCCGCTGTCGGGACAGGTTTCGAATGGATATAGAGAATAAAGCAATTAGATATTACTCAAATTTTTGTTTTACGGCGTTACAAGTGCCGTAATTTGGTATTGTTGTTTCTCGTGTGATTGCGCTGTCGCACATGCGACGACGGTGACCGTGTCAACCAACACTTGTTCGATCCTCGAGCCGTAAAGAACTCGCTACTTTAATACGCCGGTTAATCGTAGAACCGAACAGACAGAAATTTGAAACATGTAGTGACAATGAAGATGTGATCTTAGCATTGAGCAAAACGAGCCCCCGTAGGCCTGAATGGTAATTCATGAAGCAATCAAGCACCCAGCCGCTTATACGCCTGACGATCCATAAGACAAGTAAGTGAAGAGTTTCGCAGATTCCACTTACCATTGCTCGTGACAACTATCAAACGACCACCCATTCAGGCGAACAACTTCGAACTGAAGTTAGTAACATTACAGATGCTGCAAAATATATTGTTTCATGGACTACCCCATGAGAACCCGAATATGCATCCCACCTCAACTTCCTCAAGTCTCGCATACAATCAAACACTCAGTTACGCATGAGGCACTCAGTTTCGAGGCTTTTTCCACCTCTCTAGGTGATCGAGGCCAAGCATCAGGGGCTAACAAGTCGCCCACCGCATTCCATTACTCCCATGGAACGATTTAGTGTATCTTTCTGACCAAGTTCTTCCACTCGAAAATCGCACAACTTGTGCAAGCAGATCAATACTTTCAGCAACTGTATGGAGAGAACCCGGGCAGAGGTACTTTGATAGATTTCACGAACTGTTGAGGAAGTGCCCACATCATAGACTAACCAAATGGATGCAAGTCCATACTTTCTATAATGGTCTCGAGGAACTTAACTAGAACAAAGGATCACGCCGAGGAGTTAATTAATGAAGAAAAAACCACTAATTGCCTATGAGATTCTCGAGCACGCCGCCACCAATACAACCGCCTAGTGATAAGACTACACCAAAGAAAAGCCATGGGCGGGCACAGATAATGAAGTCCTTAATTCGTCAATCATGTTGCACAAATTGACCAAGCAAAGCACCAGGGACAAAGAAGGTACAACAAATGCCATCGTATTCAACCCACGGAGTTGTGTGAATTATGCGGAGGACAAAGACAACAACACTGCACGCCGGCCAGAAACCAAACAAGAGCAAGCCCTTCAAGAGACGTGTCAAGGTTCAATCGTAATCAATACAAAGAACAAGGATGTGATGGGGAGCAATTATTAATCAACATCAAGGCCAAGGGTGGCGAATAATCATAATCGTAACGCTCAAGGGTATGACGGAGGAGCAATCGAACAACATGCCATCACCCCGGGTGAGCGAACCACCTCCCGAGAAAAAGGGCGGACTTAGAACAAGCCTCGCACGTATGCTCACCTCACACAATCGCTTCATGAATGAGACCAAGGCGAATATGCAAGAAGAGTAAACTTAATCAACAATCAAGCAAAGACATGAGAATGGAGGTATTATAATGAAATGGGCTAATCTGACGACAAAGGCAAATGTGGTTCGCTACTAAGTACTCGAGGTAAACCCGAGGAGAAGGGAAAGAGTACCAGAAGGCTATCACCGGCGGAGTGGAAAAGAGTTGAATCCCAAGTCAAGCCAATGGTAAGAGAACCGAAAATTAAGGAGCAAGACTCAAGATTCCGACCGGACTTCATGCAAATGAGCAACCTCGAGCAGGAGAGCAATGAGGATAATAAAAGGTGGAAGAATTGAGCAACAGACAAAAACAGATGAACCCGTCACAATCCCGTATCCCTCGGTAGAGGGTCAAGAAAGGTAAGTTGGAGAAGCTAGCTTGCAAAGTTTCACATCTTTCAAGAAGCTACATATTAATATACTCCTTGGAGGCACTTGAAAGGTCGCCATATGTGTGAAATTCATGAGAAAGATTCGGGGCGAGTAAGAAGAAGCCTGAGGAATACGGGACTATCGCCTTTAACCGAGGGAATGCACATCCCCGCAAAGAAGCTTCCAAAACTCAAGATCCCGGCAGCTTATACCGTTTTCTATAGGAATCTGCATTCTGAAAGCCTCAGGACTCGTGGGAGCCGCATCAACTTGGATGCCGTTGTCGATGCTTAAGAGGCTAAAGTCGGGAACTCAAAATCGACCACAATCGCCTTGCAGCAATTTGCAGACAAACATACCAACATCCTGGGTATAATCGAAATGTTCTAGTAAAGTTGCAATTTGTCTCTACACTTCGTCATTCTGACATGTGAGTGAAGATGACTCCGCTCTATCATACTCTCTGCACTTTCCCGCCACTGAAAAGCTCAAATCAATGTGCAAGAAGCGTGAGCTCAAATTGAGAGTCCAAGGAGACGAGATCACCTTCCATGTATTCCAAATTATGAAGCATCCAAATAAATGGGATCAAATGAAGATATCTCTGAACCTCATTACACGTAGATGTTGTGAAGGAGATGCGGAAAACTTCGTGATAAGCCTATGGATCGCACAAAGACACTCGAAGGGGAGAAGGGCATGAACAGAAGAATATCGCTCAATCCACCTTGAGCATGGGGTGTGAGCATTTATAGGGGGATGCGTAGCATTCTGGCTCCTTCTAAGCACAAAGACATTGAGATTCAGCTGGTTAACGACATTAAACATAGCGCCGAGGCAACCTAAGTTTTTCGTACTTTTCCTTTTCTTAGTGACATTTTTAATGTTTGTTTTCGTGATATCGGGGTTGCCGGGTTTTGTCTGTAATCTGGGATTCTCTGCTGTTTACTTTTCAGACTCGAACGCAGGTAATCGAGGATCCATTTATGCAGAGTATTACAAGTCCGTAGAGTCACATTTACAAGAGAGGGGAGGGTCCCTAGACACGGGCTACTTAAGGTGCAAATTTGTTTGAAGCCTTCTCTCTCAGAACGCCGACATGATCGCAACGCCGCAATGTTACCCTCTCCGAACGCCGCAACGCTGGATTTTGAATGTTCCTGGAATCGCCGCTGACGTGGATTTCCAACGCCGCGACGCTGGGATTTTTTAAAACTTGGAACGCCGCGACATGAGACTTAACGCCGCCGATATTGATTATTAGCGTTTCCGAACGCCGCGACGCTTATATCCAACGCGCTGACGTTGTTTAGTAACACTTCATCGAACGCCGCGACGTTGTCTCGAACGTCGCGAATACCGCCTCGCTTTAAGACCAAACACCGCCATTTTTGCCTTTCTCACCCCGTAACAACTCTCGCAGAACCCTAGCCGCTCCTTCGAAATTACCGCGACCGCTTCCGCCGGAGCTCTTGTCACACCTGGGCCGAGGCTCGTGATATCACTCCTCCAATTTCTTCGCACACCACCGTCACCATCACCCACCAAATTCACCGTCACCACCACATTCACCGCACACTCACTAGCTCTACACTGGGTTTCGCCAACCACAATAGGTCTAGAATCTTTAGCTCACATCTAGAGTCATAGCTAGGTTTATTTTCGGGTGTTTGAATCCCATTTAGAGTCACACACTTTAGTTACCGCTTTTCTGTGCACTCTAGGTGTTTGTGTTTGTCTGTGTCATTGGTGAGTTTAATTTAGTCACTTCAAGGCTCACCGCTCTCATTTCTAACAACCGGGCAAAAGCGCAGAATGCTTCATTAAAGCTTGGCCTGGCCTAGCTGGCGACCCGACCCCAAATTATGATGTCACGCGTCGTCAATGATCGCCGGGACGGCTCGCACCATTTGCAAGTGAACCCACTGCTTATCATGAGAAGGGTTTCCACCATCCGACGACTTCTTCCCAAAACAATAGCGCTAAGGGATGGTCGAAGTTGCGGTCAACCACTTCATCCAAACATGGCGAGTGTGGCAAGAATTCTACGCTAATCCGCCCCACGCCCTAAGAAAGTCCGAGCGAGTATTGGCTCACTTTTTCAATGCGAGTCGACCAATAGTTACTATAAACAGGATTATGTCCTTCGAGTCGTTTGACGGCGATGAGCACCCCGACTACCCGAGGTTATTCGTATCACCAATGGCCGGTGATGGAAAATCAATAACGAGGGCCATGCGCTGACTTCATGCCAAGCGACTGGCCTATATCCCAGTTATTTCCAGAGACATTTCATCACGTCGCCTTATTCGACGAATTTAACGTGTGTGGGGCGACAGCCTAAGCGCGCCCTCGCTTCAACTATGCCATCATCCAGACATACCTCGATGTCGGCAAAGTTATCGAGGATGCATCCTCCATAAATCGACGCCAAATGAACTGGGGCACCTTTTCCTCATCTGCTTATGCAAAGTAGCCGGTGCCCCTTGATGACACGAGACGTGGCTACACCCCATTAAAGCCATATCCGTCAAGAGGACAAACCGGTGTCCCACGCACTGCAGGGGGCATATGATTCCCGCCATGAGCCCTCGGGACGAGGATCGAGCTTCATGACCATCAAGCCTCGCTTTCGGGACTCCCTGGTGATCCCCAGGAGGACATCGCCATCCGTCTCATCCACCTCCACTCACCACCACCACCCCGTGCCCATCCACGGAGGTCGCCTCCAAATTTCTTCACCCGACTCCGAGGACCCAGGTTTCACTTATCGAGCGCTTTGATGCATTCCCGACGAGACCCAGGAGCACCGAGTCTCGTCACAGACAGGAGGCCCTCCGTGCCGGAGAGTGTTACTGTGGCATAATCAAAGCACCATTCTTCAAAGAAGAAGAATCCCGCAGTCTGCATCGCATACCGCCATCACCACCGGGCCACCATCACCACCGCAGCTGATCACTGGAGTTCCTTTCACCTCTCCTATTGCTATCACTGCCGGGACACCGCATTTTGCCCGGGGGGTGAATAAAGATCGTAGCTCGGGGTTAGATTTGTTTAGTTGTGTTTCGATTTTCGTATTTGTGTAGTATTTTTGTTTTGTTAAAGCATGTTAGTTTCAGTTTACTTTTTCAATTTACTTTGATGAGTCATGTGTTAGTTTTTGTTTGCGTGTATGTTAGGTCCTTCTTATACGTAGTAGTTTCATGTGTAGGTCGTTTGTGTATGTGTGCCATGTTGTGAGTCAAAGATCAATTTTGAACCGATTCCACTATGGGCATGGGAAAACGGATGCATATGATGTTTGATGCTCGGGGTAATTAGGTTGAATAGGTGGAGGGTTTAGTGAACCACTTCCGAGTAGTCAAGAAACCATTTCTCAAGAACCCTATCACATTCACACACTAATGACCTTCATGCATGCATAAAGCCGAGACCCACTAATGTCTGACAAACCTCGGGAGTTTCTAACCACCTAAGTGACGGACACCCCAAACAAAAAGAGATCGCCACGAGCCCCAAACTAAAAAAAAAAAAAAAAAGGTTTAAGAATAAGTGGATACTCCAATCTAATCCCTATAGTCCGAGGGGCCTTCAAAGTTTCCAATGCCCTGGGTTAACTGGCCGGGAGTTTGTCGACTTCACTCAGCCTCGCCATGGGGATGTATGATGATCATTCCCACAACCTAGGGCTTCCGAAGTTCGTTGAGTGTTCTGGGTGAAGTTTGAAGGGAATTTAATGCCCGGTGCCCTTAACTAAATCGCGGGAGTCACCAATGGATCCCCCCGCTACAGAATACTCATCTAAAACTTTCAAAATTGTGGTCTTCTTCATTTTTGTGTATTTAGGAAATAATTAGATATTTTGGGTATAAATAAAATGGTGCGTTTCTTATCCTTTCTTAGTTAGCTTCTTCCAATTAGGTGAGTTGGAGCTTAAGTTCGTGTGCTCGAACTCAGGTATACACTAGAGGTCATTCATTCGACGCACATAGGGTCCTTGGGAAAGGTTATTGAATACCATGGAATTTGAGGCACTAGTCACTTTTACCTATTTCAACCTAGTTTTTTCCGAAAGTCAAACACCTATGTGCATTCCGTGAACTCCAAACAAAACGCCAGCAGTGTGAGTCGGTCCAATTTGATCCTCTACTTTTCAGCATGTGCATCACTACCCTCGTGTTAGACTTTAGTACATAGAGTGGGTGTTAGGTTTAGAGTCGGGGCCTGGGTCGGGGGACAAGCAAGAAACTAAGTTTGAGGTGATGAGTGCCTAAACACTATATTATACCCGTCTGCTTTCATTTTCACGTTTTTTTTATAGCGAATTTATAGTTTTGTCGCGGGCTAGACTCTAATTGGTGATCGTGATGCGCATTGGAGCAAAAAGCGCAAACGTTGAAGCAATTTTTGGAGCATAAGAGTACGATGAAGAGGAATCGGCACTGAACGTCGCTGACGCCCTTAACGCCACGATTCCCACGGGCCGTGTGACGCCCCAACGCCGCGACGCTCTGGCCAACTAATGCGCGTCACGCAACGCCGCGATGTCTTCAACGCCGCGACGCTGTAACGCCTATCGCCTTCAACGCCGCTGACGCCGTAACGCCGCGACGCCGGCGAAGTTCTCGTTCTTAGCATTGGGGTGCCAAATGGAGGCGCTGGATTGGAGGCATCGAACGATGATTAGGGGTTAGTCGTGAGCAAAGAATGACATCACCAAGAAGAGCCCTGACTTTTGTATTGTTTCTTTTGATTTAGACAATGGACTTATGTTTTATATATCACATACTGTGTTGATCATTATGTTCTGACTTTATACCTAGGGTCTTGGCCTGAATCCCGTCACATTTGGATGGATTAAAGCTATTTACCTATACATCTCGCTTATTTATGATTTATTATTATCTCATCTACATTTGTAGATCAATTACATGGTAATGTTTTGGCCACATTAGGATGTTCATGCGAGATCCGAGATTCGAGAGATGAGGATACCTAGGATATGAGTGTGGTGAGCAATTTTTGGTCGTAGCCTATAATGTAGATATTCCCGATCCCAAAGGTGCACACAATAGAAACATTTAAGCATTTTCGAGTAATCGAATCGGGGATGGGAGACATACCCAACTCTGTCAGCGAGATAGCGAACACACCTCGAGAAAGGGTATCTCGTAGGACAAGAGATCACTAAACCCATTAAGAAATCATAAATAAACTCGAATAATCTCATCTCCTTTTAAGAAATAATCCATCGACCGCGGTGGGGAGACATACCCCAGTCTTCAATATACATTCAATCTCATTAAGATCGATAGTTTAGTTGAAATTCACACCTTTGATTTCCTTTCTCACTAACACGCTTATCTCGCATAATATCTAAAAAGCACATCTTGTATTCAATTCTCCTGGCCTCGTGATCGAAGTATCCGTACCTTAGGTACACACTATATTACTGGGGGCGACTGCCAAGGCACTTGCGCATAGCACATATTTTACACCATGTTTTCTGCAATACAATACACTCAAATATAAATAGGAGTCAGAAAATGTTGTAATTGTCTAATCACACATGCTCTTAACCCAGAAAAATCTCATCACAAGTTGCCTAAAGAATATAATAGCTTATCCAAACACAAAGCAACCCATTTAAACATTTACATATGAACCTTCTTGAATACATATATCCCCTAACTTAAAAAGGGCATCCCACGCATTTAACACAAATGTAAATAAAAGCAACCAAACTTTTTATAGCATCTCTTTCTTAAGATTCAAAATGGTTTTATTGACAATGTGCTTCAGTAATATGAATTTCATCATCAGAGAAACAGAATCTAGGGTTTACTATATGGTCTGATAAAATGATAACTAAGCTACCGAGGCGACTTTACATTTCTGACAAACATTCCTCTCTATCTTTTCCATCATGTGATAAATGGGGAAATAATGGGATGAACCCTCGATATCCCTCGTGGTCTCCCAATTTCTCCGAATTCACCGATCGTAGGAGCATGCACTCGCCTATGTCAACCTCGTAAAAATGCATAACTAAGAAAGCGCGAGGGTCTCACTTTCGCTCCGACGCCTGGGTTATATCTCTTCCGCCTTTCTTTCAAAGATTGAGAGTTTAAATTTTCGCCCATACTCTTATTCCGCGGTCGTGGGCTTCCTTTTATCAAAGGAGGAAGGATCCACTCTTCGCGGTAAGTGGATGATTTCCTTCCAAATCGGAAGGAAGTGGCTCATCTCGCTTGGATGAAGACTAATTCTTCCTTTGCATCGAGAGTAGGAGAGAACGTGGGGCGCATATCTCGCGGACAGAGACTAATTCTTCCTTTTTGCACGAAAGAGAAGAGAGAAAAGTGGGGGCGATTTCGAACAAGACCTCGAATGGGTTTATCCATCTCAATTCATGGCAAGGCATGGATGGTACACTCTCTCCAGGGGAGCCTATTCATCAAACTCGCAGATGTGCTCCTCCGAAAAATGGTATTCGGGGAGTGCTAACCCCTTCTGTGGCTATAGGAGGATATCTGGATCTGGGCTCTTAAGTTGGGCTTGTGGGCCAGACAGGATGGACCGGCCCAACCATGGCCTTTAGTCGAAAGGGGCCTGCTAGCCATGGCCTCTAGTCGAAAGGGGCTTGCTAGCTAGAGGGCCTGGGTCAAGGCCCAAGACACCCACAATGCCCCATTTTTCCTACTGGGGAGGGCGATGATAGGCCGAAAGTGTGGTGTGTATAAATGTACGCCTATGTGCGCAAGAGCACACATCGTATCAAGTAATATAGTGTACCTAAGTACGGATATCGATCCACGAGGATAGGTGTGTTGACTACAGAGATTTGCTTTTCAACATTATCCGGACGCACGTATCGCGTAAAAGGGTACTAATGTCTAAAAGTAAACTAACAAACTGGATCCGAATGAATCATTATGTATTTGAGACTAGTGGCTATTTCCCCGCTACTCGATGGATTATGTCCTAAATATGATATTATTCCGTTTATTTATAATTTATTAACGGGTTAGATGATTCATTTCTTACGAAATACCCTCTCAAGGTGTGTATCCGCCTATCTCGCTTAGTAGTGTCGAGTATATCTCTACCCCCAACTCGATAATCTCGAAATGCTTAAATGCTCTTAACCTTAATCACACCCTGACCGAATATCTCTATTTACTAAATCGACCGGTACGCTTATTCCGTATCCTCGGGTATCCCCATCTCTCGAATCTCGACTTCAAGTAATATCGCATTAATGTCATCGAACATCATCGTTAATGATTCATGACATAGAAAGTATGATAAATGAATTATAAACAATCGAATAATATAAAGAAATACTAATTTTTTATCCATGAACGCGATGTGGTTCAACACCACTCCTAGGTATATATCTGTAACATACTCGAATAAGAAAATACCAATGTAATGTAAAACATCGCACATATTGTTCAAAAGAGGGAAAATACAAATCACAAATCACGGGCTCTCCTTCTTCGCTCGTGATCGTCGTCTTCATCACCCAGTTCGCATGGGCACTCGATACTCCCAATTTCGCGCCCCCTTTGTTTTTCTTTAAATGATTGAGAGGAATGTTCGTGGTTGACGCTCGCGACATTGCAACGTCATGGACGCTGGGACGTCGCGACATTGGGCACCCACGCTGCCACTTCTGCTGACTTCTCGAGAGAAGGACTCAACGCCACGGCGCCGCCACTGACGTCACACTGCTCAAATGCATTCTGATACCGCCTCAGGTCGCCACAGTACGTCAAAACCATCTTTCTCATGCAACAATCAATCCACCAAATCGACATCGGGCTACAAAACTGGCGTGACAATGATAAAAAACATTAAAACAGACTGACAAGGAAGAATCAGTGTTTGAGATGACTATCACACTCAAATTAGTTTTCTTGCTTGTCTCAAGTAAGAACCCCACTTTCTAAACTTAACCATACACTCATGTACTAGGTTCACGAAGATAGTAAATGCATATGCCGGAGCAAGAAGATCAAAATGGACCGACTGCGAATAAGCCGCCATTTGTTTGAAGTTCACAAGAAATGCGTTCAACTTCTAAAGAACAGTTGAACTGCAGCAGAATAGCGCCCAAGCCCCAGAACATTCAACAACCTTTCCGCACCCGCGTTGAATAAATGACCTGCGATAATAAAGTTCCGGGCGCCTCTCAAACTTATTCCAAATCACCTAATCGGGAAAATCTAACTATAAATGACTTAACGCACCGTTTAGCACGTCATAGCATTTACATCACTATATAGGAATGAAACCAGTGCCCGCAGGCCCATGTTAAGTGTCCACAGGATGCAGCAAGACTCCCTGCCCAGTTGAGCCATAAAGCACGGCATTCGCCTCTCAATCCACCCCGACACTCAACCAAACCCAGTACCAGCCGTGTGCACCCTACCTTCACCGTGAACTGCAAAGGAAGTCACCGACTCCCGGCCGTCGGGCTCAGTACTTCTTTTAAAGGCCTTCACTATGCCCGGGATTCCATTGAAGATCCCAATTTAGATTCTATCCTTCATATTCCTTCCTTTTTCTCTCTTTATTTATTTATTACTTTTTTCTTAACAAATGCAAGGTAATCCTCTTTATTTGATTTGTCCCATCTATTTAGTGTTTAGAGACTCTAGTAGTCGTTGAACTTGCAGGAGGCTTAGTACCTAGGTATACCAGAGAACGCTTCGTGGAGGAGTGATAGGCTCATTGAGAATAGCTCTTGACTACTCCTGTTAATCACTGCTCCCATCAGAGTTCAACCTAATTACTGTTATCATCCATAACCTTTTCCATGACAGAGATCGGCCTAAAAGTGATCTTTTATTCAAACATGGCACACACACAAATTCATCGATATACCCAAACCACTCATATTATATTATGACCTAACTACAACACAAACAAAACCAAACACATGACTATAACCAAATGAAAAGTAAACACAAACTAACACGATGAAAACTAAATGAAATCCACCTAATAAATACAAATCAAACAAATGTAAGAGATTTAATCTAACAAAACCCACCATCGATCACCACTCACACCTCTAAACATCCACGTCCTTCATTGGCAAGAAAAGAACAGCAGAGGGTAAGAGAACTCTCGGTGATCGGGTCATCATGGGTGGTATGTATGTGGCGTGGTGATGGTGGAAAGCGAAGTCGAAAGCTGAGCCTGGAGGGATCGCGCCGGCCAAGAATCGGCCCGCGAATAACATCAGACGCGATATCAACGCGCGCCCCATATCCCAGGCGGATTTGACTGCGCTCGGGCCCCGGCCCATACGTGCATCGTGCCACCGGCGAGAGCACCAACCTTTCGGTAGTCGGGTGAGGGATCGAGGAGCCGCCTTCTTCCGCAAGGCCGCCGCAGGTAAAAGGAGGTGGAAACCGGCGCCAGATCACTCAGCGGAAAAATCATCGTAGGTGGAAACCTTTTCCACGAAAGAACGATTTTTTGTGATGGTGCTGAACTGATCGACGCGATCTCAATCAACTGCGGTGGTTAACGACCGCAGGGTCGGGCTCACCGTCCTGCACTCTTCAGCTTAGAAGGGCAAATCTCGCTTTTCCGCATATGAAAGGGATTCAAAGTTCTAGGTACTCAAGGTGGCACACCAAGAGTCGATAACAAGATTAACATTCGAGGGCACTATGAACACTAGGACAAAACTGGCTTAACAGACTCAGATTTACCAAATTAGATGAGAGAGACAAATCGAACTGGCAAGACCAGAACTCAAGAGGGAGTACTAGACAGCTAAAACACAAAGATCAAACTAACCGAGGCAATGACACCACCGTGACGGCAAAGTAGACAAGGACAATGTTAGAGTGAGAGAAGAACTGGTAGTGATAGTGTTTGTCAAGGCTTTAAGGCAAAACGCCTCGGGACCGGTGGTAGGATCCGGCAAGGTTTGGCGAGGAAAGGTGTGCAGTGGATAGTCCAGTGTGATGAGAGCTGCAAGCAGAAAGAGTAAATGACGTGGCCTGAGCCACAGTGGCAACGCCGCGACGCCCAGATCACAGCAACGTCGCGACTGCTGAGACAACATACCCCAGATCGCTTAAAATCAACGTCGCGACGCTCCAGGAGTTCAAAATCAACGCTGACAAGCAGATTTCCCAATGTCATTGTTCGCAGGTGGTTGAACCCAGACGCCGCGATGCATGCAGAAGGTCTACAAAATGCTTATGCAACCATAGTCTGGATGCGAACTCCGTAAATGGGAATTTCGACTTTTCGCATCGAGTGTGGACCCCATTCGATCGCTAGGTCTAAATTAGCAATCTAAAATGATTCAGATTAATGACAAAGACAAAGAACCAACATATCCCAAAGCGATAGTACTGTAAAGAACGAATATATAAAAGAAAAATTACATGAAAAGAAACTCGCGCTGGTTTCTAAGCAAAGGCACACATATAGTTTACGTCGCGAATCGACGGCTCCTAATCCCAATGGTACACATGTTGAACGAAAACTGGGAATGCTTACGCATCCCCCATAATACTGGCACCATGCCTGGTTTGATAGAAATATTCTTCCTCGTCGTTCTCGCTCTTCTCGCTGTCTTTCTACACATAGGTTGTCCTCAAGTTTTTCACATCTCCCATCTTCAGAGGTTCAGATATCTCTTCAACTTATCAGTTATCTGATGTCATTGGTCGGAATGGCGAGTGGATCTCGCCTTGACCTTCAACGATATCATCTTTCTTCCACACATTGATTTGAGCTTTCCTGAGCTACCAAGGTGGTATGGCCCGTCAGCGCGATGGAACGACTTCCACCATGTCCTAATGATCGTCCATTAGCTTAAGCCAAATTTTATCGAATTTTATTGGTGACATTTTACGATTATACTCCCGAGACGCCAAGAACCACCGCAAGTTGCGTTGATTGCGGTCGATATCTAACTTCAATCTTAGTCTTAAATGATTTGGTGCCACAGATCAAGTTGGATGTCAGCTCCCAAGTCATATTATAATATATTTCTTCCTACATTCATTCTTGAGAGAAAACTAAAAGGTGGCATCTGATTCTCAAGTTGGGTGAGTTTTTTTGTGATGGCACCGCATTCCCAAAGTTGCCATGCATGGTCCCATATTCTCCAACTTCTTCTTACTCTCGCCAAGATCTTTTTCATGAATTTATAATGAGGTGATACGTTTTCCATGAAGGTTTCCAAAAAGGGTATATTAATACAGCTTGAAGATGTCATCAAGAAACTTTCAAACTCGCTTCTCCAACTTACCTTCTTCAACCTCCGAGGATACTGATCGGGTATGACAGAATTATCCGCTTGTCCTGCTGTCGTTCTTCCCCGCTTATATTATCCTTTATTGCTCTCATAACTCGAGGTTTGGCCTATTTTAACTGTCCTTCTGAATGCCGAGTCTTTACTCAATTTTCAAATTTTACCACTAGTTTCATCCAGATTTCCAACTCTGCCCACCTTTAGAATGATAGCCTCAAAGACATTCTTCCCTTCCTCCCCTCAGTTTACCTCCTTCAATCGCAGTAGCTTAACCCGTTGCCTTCTCGCCAACAAGATCAGTCTATCGACCCATCCTGCACTCCAAGCTTCAACCGCCGCTGATTGCTTCACTGTGTCATGCCGCACATCTTACCGTCGTAGTCCATTCATAAAGGCGGTGTGAGGTGAGCATCTCGCAAGGGCTTGTTCCCAAGTCCACCTTTTCTCGTATGGTTCACTGAACTCGGCTTGATGGCATATTGTTCTAATTGTTCCTCCATCCATAATTCTTGGATTGTTTTGACCTGCTCTCATTCCGATTATGACGCCACTTCGGGCCTTGATTTTGATTCTCATACTGTTTCCTCCATACCGTCCTACGCCGATTGACTCGATCAACCCTTGTCACACACCGTCCGCCACCAAGCCGCCTTCCTAACCGCACTCTCATATTGTAGCCGGCCCTCCAGCCAGATCCTCTACACCCATGGTCAGTTCAGATGGCATCTGGTCAGATCTTCACTGTCAGTTGTCTGCTTAGTAAGTCAGGCATCACAACAACCTGGGATTATTAAGAACTCCTATCCGCCACGCACCATGAAGCTTTCACCGGTGTAGTCTTCCCAGGCCATTGATCTGTGTTAGTCAAGATCTTCTGCAATTGGCAAGCTTCGGGTCCGTGGTTCTTCAATAGCGTTCCTCCAGCCGAGGCATCAATCAACGCTCTCGCATTCCTCGACCATTATAAAAGTGGGCGGACTTGCATCCATCTGGGTCATCAGTCCGTGATGTGGGCACCCCCTCTAATATTTCCCATGAATTCAGTCCCATGCCTCCCGCTGTGTTCTTCCTCTAGGTTGCCTGGGCATGATCCGCATGTTGTGCAATTCTATGGTGGAAGAACTGGTCAGGAATTTTTACACCAAATCGCTTCCATGAGAATAATAATCTGTGGTCGACTAACCTAGTTATTTGCTCTATCTCTAGAGAGGAATAAATTTCACCGAAAGCCTCTTAGTAACTCCTTATTGTACTTGATCGTGTCACACACTTCAAGAAAGTTGGTCAGATGCATATTTGGATTCTCATTAGGCAGTTCCGCAGAAACAAGATGCTTAAGATCCAGAAGTGACTGACTTAACTCTCGTTGTTTCTAAACTTACCGGTAAGGCCTCTATTAGTGCCTAAAAGCTATGTATTTTAAGCCCTATTCAAGATAGGTTTGTGAGTGCTTTTTATGCACTAATCATATGAATTAAGCCAATTGTCATATGTATGTCCACTTAGTGTTTTTGATTTGTGTCTCAGAGACTGTTTAGACAGCCAGCAGGTCTTTGGGAACTTCAAAGTCAGCTTTCTATCGGTGATGAATGCGAGAATTTGATGTGATTTTCACCAGGCTGAGGCGTATTAAATGTCAAGATGCAAAGAAGAATTGAATAATGCAAAGGATGAATAAGAAGTGTGAAGGGATGCAAAGAGTAGTGCTGTGAAGGCATTCAAAGTCGATTTTCGCTTAATATCTTAAAATTTCAATCATAGCGAAAATTTCACATGTGGAAAATTTCTCATGAAGGACCTCAATCAGTCTAGCAAAAACATTCACCTCGCATTCTAAAAAATGCTGAAGAAAATTCAATAGGCGGAGAATGAATTTCATTATGCTAGCGAAATTTGTTTGCATGATAAATTGCCACCTGTTTTCTGTAATGTGTATTTATCTAAACTACCACGTTTGATTAATTACCACTTTGTCCCTTTGCAGAATTTCATATTTTAGGTAATTTATTGTTTCACACTTTGGGATTGGCTATATAAGCCCTCAACTTTGTAACCTCAAGCAACTTTTTCATTTTAATACGCTTCGTAGTTTTTCATTTTAGGCTTATTTGGTTTCTCTCTCTCTCCTCTTTCTTCTTCATTTTTCTCTTGCTACAAACACCCCCTCGAGACAGTAACTCACATGTCGCTGTTTCCTCAGCCTTGAAGAGTGAGGGTTGTTAGCTTCTGGTTTTGGGGTCAAATGAAAAGGCCCTCATGCCTTGAATGTTACAGCACAAAGATTTATGGTTCCCAACTTTCCAAACTAGGGTTTAATGTCATTATCGCCTTTCTTGTCAATACTGTCATACAGTGGGTTCATGCATTCTTAATGGTAGATGCAATCGATATTCTTTGGGAGTGCATTTACGGTTTACAAAGAGTTAAATGCTGTGGTTTCAACCGAATGAGACTTCTCAATGCTTAAATGGTTTGACTCAAATAGAGTGGCTTAAAGGTGCTCTTAGCTAAACAAAGATCCGCTTCTGGGCTTCACTATATGTCAACGTCTCAATGCAGAAACAACCCCGAGACACCAGACACTTCACGTTATCAAGCTAGTGACCAAAGCCTTCAAGGTTGGGCATTTCGGTGTCTCTTCATTTAAGCCATTACACTAACCAATGAATCCATTTTTAACTAAATCCAAAATCCAAACAAAAGCCTCAGTCCATTTTCAAACACTAATGCAAATCATTCGGATGAAACCCATCCCCGTGTTCGAATTTAGATCGCAACAGAATACCACAGCAAAGAGGAGGAACATAGGAATATAAATTTTGTTGATTCCCAGATCACCCACCAGTAAAATAAATCAACGCATTATGCCGTGATGTGCCAAACACGTATGATGAGTTGATGTGTACTTGTAATCCACACATAAGTACAGACCTTCGTCCTTGAATCAGTGTGCAGAACCGCAGCTTTCATCACAGCCATCAACCTGCTTTTTATTTTTACATTCGCTTTTGTTTTGGCTAATAATCGACCTTTCTTTCGGGCAAGCTTTGTTTGTGTTCTTTGCCTTGTTTCATTTTGTGTATTGTGTTTATGCAAAGATCAGATTTAGGATATCAAGTAGATTTAAAGAATCAAAGACAATCACAGCAAGTTGTGAAACAGGTGTACATATAGTAAATATGGATCCTCTACCTGAGCAGTCAGAGCCACAGGGGCACCCCCTATGAATCCAATGTCAGACAGGCCGATAGGGACTCACATACACCCTCCTAGAGTGAGTGGCTCCTTCCAGATCATACCTCCCGGCTGAGGATGTGGGCGCTGAGACCTCTACCCCAAGGTCTCCCCGCTCTCCCACATTTCATGGCATGGAAAATGAAAATCCATATTCGCACATGGATTTCGAGGTGGAAGATGGCTAACTTTTGCTGATGCAGCAACGATATGGAATCATGAAGTTGAGTGCCCTTCACCTCAAGACAAAGTTAAATATACTAACTGACTCCAGGTCAGAGAACGACGTAAATTAATGATCTTTCAAATTGAATTTTTAAGAAATCTTCAATACAAAATTTAAGACTAACAACAGCTCAGAGATGACGATACTTTATCGCCTATGACAACGAAAATTCTAACAATGCTGAGATTCATGAAAGCCCATCATACATCCACACTATGGTTTCGACACCTGGATGTTAGTGAATCATTTTTAGTAATAGATTGGCTCCCATGAAGCAACTCGGGGCTAGAACTATGTGGGAGGTGATTTTTATAAAAATCCAGATGAGGCCATGGACTTCCTGAGTTATGTGGCTGAAACTTCCAAGGGTTGGGACGAGCCAAACCCTGAGATAGGAAAAATGAGGCCCTCGCACACCAAAGGGGAGTGAATTTTTACACTGAGGACATGGAAAATGAAAGCAAAATCTCAACTCCCAGCTGTAGCGTGGAAGAGTTAAAGGAAAGAGGTTCATGAAGTGTGCAAGGATCGAAAACATCGCATGCCAACCTATCTATCAGCTTGTCAACCCATCGCCAACCCAGAATATTTATCTGAAAGTCCCATCAAGCAGAAGAGATTCTATGTCAGCATGCTAAATGTCGCGGGCCAATACAAGCCATAACCCACGTCCCATACTACATACAATTCCATCTGCTGAAGAATCACCCTTCAACTTCCTTGAAACTCTAACCCTCCCGCATGTTTCCTGGTGTGCCAAACAATGTTTATCTCTCATCTCAATCACAAGACCATCCATCTCGTTTGAACAAGCCATGAATGAATTGGAGGCCAAGGTGGCAGGCAATTTTGTGGAAGAGCAAAAGGATCAATGTACAATTGGCACAGAATATTACACAAATAGAAAGTATTAATCAACAAAAAGAATAGATCGCTGAGCAACTTAATCGTAAAATCATGTCCTCGCAATATTCAATCACAAAGATCAACAAATTGCTGGAGATACAAGAGGGAGGAAGGTTCCCTTCCCAAACATTGCCAAAAAACCAAAAAGGTCCATGAGGCAGGTCTATCCAGCAATTCAGGATATAGAGGTGAAGCTAATCACTGAGGAGGAAGAGAAATAGAGTAACCAATGCCCGTGATCATGAAGAAACATGCAAGGAAAAGAAGTCGAGCCTCAGAGTGGCAATCAATGCTGAAGACCAAATAAGAGAAGCATGCCCTCCATTTCCCCACACTACGAGGCAAGAAAAATCCCAAACTGAAATTTAGAGGAGGTCCCAAGTGCAAGGAAGCAACATCTAATCGTCGACATGATTAAGCAGTCCTAACTTATGCAGTTCTCAAGGACCCATGGTCAAATAAGAAAGGCCAGGCATTGAAAGATTTCCTAATCCATGCAAGTCGCCATAATCCAGAGTAAGACCTCAAACAACATGCTATGATCCAAGATCTCCGGCAATTTTATCAAGATCGAGGAATTGCACAGACAAAGCACCTGGGACTTAGCGCAAACCTACTACCATACTGCAAGGCAGCTAGGTTTCAGAGCCAAACCAACAACATCACTTGTCATTGGTCGATGATCGTTGAAGATTCAAGGAAGAATAGGATGCAAGGTAAAGGACAAATTCACTACCCAGACTCTAGTGCTTGATACTTTGAGCCACCGTGTCCCAATCATGTGCTAAATTATCCTCGGGAACACTACTTAGCCATCGCCAATGGATCATCAATTGCCAAATGGGGTAATGCAACCACATTTGGCAAATATGACATGGGAGTCAATATTTTTCTACTTTGTGCAATGCTAACAAGCTAAAGGAAGGTGATAAGGCAGAAGGAAGCAAAGGAAGTCTTCTTCACTCTGCCAAGAAAGGTGGAAGCAAAGATCCATAAACTGTAAGAATTGGCTAAACCAAGATGAAGCAGCTTGATCGGGAGTCATCACTTACCAATGCAGCAGCAATTGGTCAGCCCAAATCACCTTGTGGAAGAAAATCAACAAAGAAATTTGAATGTTCATGCATGAAGGCTGCAACATACACGCCAGTGTTAAGGAGCTCCTCCTCCTCACCCATGAGATCACAAATTGGGCTGGGTTTGGTGTTCATTAAAACCAAATTGCAACTCAAAAATTCTTGCTTTTGTCTTAAACAATAATTTTGATAGTTGCTATTTTTAGTAACCCTTCCCTTTTAGTAATTTTCGTTTCTTAGCACTTCCTTTTAAGCAGCCTAAATTCTAATTTGACCCTTTGTGATCATAAAATAATATCAATGCTGATGTCATTTTTTTATATTATTTGCTCAAATCAAAATTTATTTAAATTGTTTATTTGGCAGGTGAGTCCACTATGAGATTTCAAATATTATAGCGAACCGTCTTATGTTCTTTCTGCTCTCGCCTTAGTATAAAGAGAAGGAAGGTATGTGGTATGGTGTGTGTGGGCATCACTTACCCACCAGCACCCACCTCCCTCTCTGAGCTCACCTCGGCAGCAAATGAAACCCACCCTCAGGTTACCATCACATTGCTCCCACAAAGAGCCTAAGCCTCCTCGCTGAAATCACGGATGAAGTTCTCGAGTCCCGGGTTGCACCTTTACATCATTTCGTTGTCGCTGACTTTCGACTGACAAGCTGCGTTTCGAGCTGGGCTGCCTCGTCTACGCATGCTTCAGGCCACGCCCCGCCGCGCTCCAGCCTGACTGTCGACAGCCACCATGGTTCCTGCTCCTAATCTCTGCTGGGCTTGAGGTCCGGTTCAAAGAAAGGCTCAGCCCCCCACTGACCCGCCCCCCACTCATTCAATGCCGCTGCTTCGCCCCACGCTGCCGAGCCCTCACGGCACCGCACGCGCCCTAGCCTCACCCAGGAGCGCCAGCCTTGCCTCATATCGCCTTCCGACTACGCCAGAACAGACGAGGTGGGTCCCGCCAGCCCCAGTTAGATTGCAGACGGTGAGTAGAGGAGAAGCTCTACCATAGCCCCTCGATCCAAATTTCGAGCTCAAGGTTCGTGAGATATCGCACAGATGGACCCGCCCTTCTGCGGTTTCAGACGATCTGCAGAGTCTGCCTTCAAGCGGGCCAGACATCAGCCCGGAGTCTCGCCATCACCTTGATCCACGCCTTCCACAGCAGCAGAGGAGAGCTCATCGCCCCATTTATCGCCCCACCGAGGATCAAAGCAATATTTGATCCGTCAAAAATCTCAATTCCAGGGAACGTAGGGCTCCACGCCAAAGATTTTCATGAAGAGTCATTTAACGACGCGCTTCAAGATCGCATCACGACCCCCGTCCAGTGGACTCATGAGACCGACACGACACTCACGCCGTCAGTGCGATGATCGCAGAGTTCTACTATCCCGCAGCTTCGCCTACCACCCACATCTCCTGGAGCTGAGTCCACCAGAGTCTGACACACGATGATCGATCAGAGGCGTGATCACAACGACATTCGCTTTAGGCTCGCTAACAGAAAGAAAGCCGCCACCGGAGGATACTCGATCGTCTTCGCCTAACACAATGGAGATGGTCCACGTTTGAAGCAGTGATAATAACACGCAGGATCAAGATTTCTTCCGAGGCAGCCCACTCAGATGCGTCGTATCGATCACTCGCTCTCCTTGACGGTAGGTTCCGGTTTCATGCAAGACTACTACCCAACAGAAGAGCCATACCAGGCCCTCAGACCGACTTCAGAGATTCTCGTTGTCCTTCCTGAGTTTGGTCATGACAGCCTCGCTACACTCGGTAACTGATCATAGCAAGGCCCGTCCGGCAGCTAGAGTCAATATTGTTGATGCCACTTCGAGCGTCTTAGAGCATTTGGGATTTCCGCAGAGCCCATTGAGAGGAGGATCAGATGCCCTGTGTCCGTCATGGAGCAAGCCAAGATGCCGATTTCTTTTCTCCAAATAGCCAGGACTGTGGAGGAGGCACTGCATGAGGTGAGAGGATCCCAGTAACAGGGATGATCCTCGGCTCCCAGAGGCAGGAGGTGAGAGGAGCCCAGCGATTTGTCTCCTCCATCTCCTCCCCACCTCCTTCGGCCCCAGCGCCCGACACCCCTCGGCCCTTCATTTGTGGCGCAAAGACTCCTCCAAGCATGTTCATGTCACTTCGAGGAGCTGCAGGGTGTTATGGATGTCAGTTCACAGGGTACTGGCTACTACACAAAGACCATGGATCGAGATTGGCCCGAGCCGAAGACCACTTAGAGCATCACATACCACGCTCCGTTAGATCATTGAGTCACCCTCAGCCTTCGGCCCGAGCCTGCACACTAGATGGCTCACGTGAAGAGTCTCCCTGTACAGCGCCGCGACAACAGAACACTCAGCATCCACCACCACCGCGAGATTGAGGTGGTCACACTCATGCCCTAACTTTCACGCCATGATATGTTTCTACTTTGGTCGAGGTGAAAATTTGTGAGCCAAGTGTCTTCTATATTATGCTTTTATATAGTTTTTCGCTTTATCAACTCCGCCTACTCATTCGTATTGCATCTATGTACAGCCAGTAGGTTAGTGATATTTTTGTCATATTTAGCTATGTATTGGGCATGTATTAAGCCATTTTGGCTATATCAAAAGCTTTATAGCATTATTTCCAGTTTACTACACTTTTGCAACCACAGGTCTACATTTCAGGTTTCTACTTCCGCCTTAGTTAAAATTAGCTCAGATAAAGCAAGTACCTTAATGTGTTAGAACATTTCCATGCATGATTTAGTATTTGGTCAATTGAAATTTCTAAGATAGTCAACCTTGAACATTCCCTCAGCGGTTCCAATAACACACTCACACAATTGGTTGTGCCTAATAGTTTGTGGGCTACACTTCTTCCTCGCTATGCTCGGCTTTGAATTTGTTGATTCACCATAATAGGTTTGTGTTAACATGTATGAAGACCATCAGTCTTCAAGAAAAAGAAAAGCAAAAGAAAAAGAAAAAGAAGAAAAAGAAAATAAAGTCATGATTAGCTGGGCTTGAAACTCTGAACACAACCAGTGGGTAGGCATAAAGCCTCTAAAGCCCATGCCCTAAACTCTTAATTGCTGGGAGCCATCTATCTAGTGTTCTATGTTGTGGATGCAGTTTTGTTGGTTGTAAAGCACTAAGTCGTCTATGTCCGGTGGGGTCAGAGAGAGTCAGGTCGGGCGATCCTTTAATGATGCCCTAAACCTTAATTAGTTGGAGTCATCGGACCTCGCACAGATCAGTGGAGTCGTAGTTTTGCACAGTTCCAGTATTGGTAAATCAGCAGAAATAAGATAGCTGTCCCATCGAAGGGTCACCAGCTTAAGGCCATGTGCAGTGGTAGTAGCTGTTATGTGAAAAGAAATATTGGTATTTCATTGGTTCAATGTTACCTTAGAAATAATTAGATTTGGTGAAATTCAAAGCTGACCTCCTGGAACTATGTTGTTCAAACTTGTTCTCATGGTTTTTGTTTCTTTTCTGAAGACCAATTTTCATAAAGGTAAATTAATCGTGCAAGGCAAGTTTTACCTAGTACATACACTCTTTGAAATCAATATACACTTTTGTAAAAGCATCACATCCCACATTTTACATCACAGTGGATCCAGCAAATGCTGGTTGGGGGTGATTAGCAGTCCATAAAGCGTTATTTATTCATTCAAGATAGGTTATGCTTTTGCGCACCAATCAGTGACTAGGCTTCACTATTATGTATGTCCACTAGTGCCTTTGATCGGTAATTGAGATTGTTTTTGGACAGCCTATGTGTCTTGGGAACCAGCAAGCTTGGCTCTATTAGAAGTAATGCAGATCCTCTCTATGATCACTGAATGATACATACGGTGTTCTTTCAAGATCTCAAAGAAGAACTGTAATGTAAAAGTGATGAACAAGAAGTAGAAGGGACAAGAGGTAAAAGGTGAATAGTAGGATCAAAGTCACATTTCATGATTGCTGGTAATTTCACCGGATCATTTAAAATTTCAAATCATAATAAAATTTAGTAATCCGAAGTAAATGCAATCATGTGGAGGAATTTCACCAGCAAAGGTCTCCACAGCCGGCTAAATCACTGTCCCTAGCGAAACCCTCAGACCTCATCCTCACTGTACTCACAGGCCACTAAATTCCCTGCTGATATGAACTCACAAGATAGCAATCCTTTCTTCTATACAGCCAAATCTACACTGGCAACTATCGCCTGTTTCTAGAAGATCTGATCTAAATAACACGCTTGATTAATCACATTTTGTCCCTACAATTTCATATTATATGTATCTTATTACTCACACTTGGGATCACATATAGTTCTCTCAACTTGTAAACTTGCCAACTTTTCATTTTAAATACGCTTCCTTGTAATTTTTCATTTAGTAGTTTATTTTGTTTCTCTTCTCTCTCCTCTTTCTTCCATTTTCTCGGGGCTGCCAAACACCCTCGAGATGACAATCAAGGGATGCTTGCTAAGCCTCTGTTACTTTGAAGAGGAGGTTACTAACTTGGTTGGCTGGTCGCAGTTGTCTTATGTTTCTGTTAAGGTGAGAATAATATAAATTCCTGCAACTTTCCATAAACCAATAAATTACTTAGCTGTCTTTCTTCGTCAATAATTGTCAGCAAGCCAGTGGTTCAGTGCATTTTAATGGTAGAGATATTTGATATTCTTATTACTAATATATCATTAAAAGAGTAATAAATGTTAGGTTTTTAATCATTTGGTCTGGAATGCTTAGCTTGGTTTGACTAAATAGATATCAGGTTAGCGCAGAGTAAAGCCAAACAAAGATCCGCCTGGCTTTCTGACTATATGTCAACTGCCTCACGCGAAATAAACTATGAGACCTTAATACCCCATGTTATCAAGCCAGTGACCCAAGCTCCTTCAAAGTTACTTAGTCACACTTTCTAACAGCTTCACACATTTAATCGTTGAACAATCAACTCTCCCATGTTTTGAATCAAATATAAAATCCAAACAAAAGCCCTCACCACATTTTCAAAACACTAATGCAAATCATTCTGGATGAAAACCCATCCTGCATCCGATCTTTCAGATCAGTTATGATCAGCAGAGTTTAACATGCAGTAGAGTAACAGAGAATATAAATTTTGTTAATTCCGAACACCCATCGTGGCACTAAGACCAACCTCCATAGCCGTCTAAACAACAAGAGGGCGAAAAACTCTTCCAGCACATGGAATGGATCAGTGGTGGCTAAACGGCTCAGCGCTGACCTAATATTCCTGCGCCGCCTGCTTCGCTTGCCTAATTAAGGTCCTACCTTCATTGTTCCTCCATGTTTGTTAACTTCTGAGCTGTTCACGCTCTCGTTTCTCCTAACGGCCCGTGGTAAAGTTCTTTCTGCTCGTAGATCAAAGTCAGATGTTATCAACCCGATCTTGCCTGCAAACACAAATCAAACCGTAACGCAACAAACAACAAAGACCAATGATCAGTATTTGTAAAACAAATAAAAACAGGAATTCCGAGTGCACATTCCAATTCGTTTTATTCTTATCACCAAAACTATCGCAACACAACAAAAATTGATAACGAAGCGCGGTGTGTAAACACGGCGTGCGGCAAAATACGTCAGATTGGCAACATAGTGCACTGGCACTGGAAGATCAACACACGGAAGGTCATCGACTACGTAGATTTGCTTTCGCAATATTATCCGGATGTCGATTGTAAAGGGCACTAATGTCCGGAACCAACAAACCCATTCAATGAATCATGTAATGAGATTAGGGCTCTATCTCCCCACACTCTGATGATCATGTCCTAAAATATGACATTATCTCTGTCTATTTATAACTTGATAATGTCAGGTGATTCACTACTAAATACCGCCTCTCAAGGTGTATCCGCCTCATCTCTAGAAGCCTTATTATTCTACCTCCCAACTCGACATCCCAATGTTAATGTCAACTTAATCACACCCTTAGACCAGAATATTCTATTTGACTTAATCTAATCGGGTTGTCGCTTCATTCGTAGACTTCGTATCCTCATCTCAAATCTCAGACTCAAAGAATATCGCCGCTAATGTCAGCTCTGACATCATCAAGAATATCCACAGACATAGAGCGTATGATAAATGTGAATGAGAAACAACCTAATAATATAAAGAAATGCTAATTTTTATCCATGCTTAACGATTGTGGTTCAACAATACCAGGTATATATCTCCAGAAGATAACTAATAAGAAAATTAATATGGAACAAACATCGCGATTATTGTTCAAAAAAGAGAAAATAGTGAATCACGCCTCCTTCTTCGTCAAAGATCGTTGTCGCCCGATTTCCACACCAGTTCATAATCTATACTCCAATTTCCAAAAGCTTCCGCTGTTTAATGACGAGGAATAACTCGCATCGAGACGCCACATCGTTAAGCACGACGCGTGGGACGCCACGATCGTCGCCATCTTTATGCATTGCTTCCCTCACCAAAATACGCCGTGTCCCGCCTTTCGGGTCAAACAAACTAATCACCAACCATGATTATCGGCCATGTGTGCAACTCATCATGAAGTACGTGGTGACCCTGACTTCAATGGAGCAACTCAGTGTTTGAGACACCTCGTGCAACGCTTCTACAAGAAAGAGGATACTGGTTCACAGATCATGGGCAGTAATCAATGCCATTTAATCTCAATATCTTCTAACTTGAAAATGCACGATGCCACACGGCCCATGGAGCGATCTGAGACCGAGGCTCACGCTGCCAGAGGTGACAGTTCGCGGCCCCACCTATCACGCCTCTAGTGCAGAAGCCGATAATCGAACGCCAGGTTCGAGAATCTAATCGGGATCAAGTGAATGGTGATACCGATCATTATTTAGCGCGTTTCAAGCATGAATTGGGCCAGAGAATGCAAGGGTTTGAGCTGGAGTCGAATTGTTTGGTAATCGTGTTCTAAAACTGAACTAACCTCTGCACATGAGGAGCACTCTATCCAAATCTGAAGTGGGTTTTCACCTTCTCTGCTTCGCTTCATCTTTTCCTTTTGGCAGCTGATTCAGCTACCAGGTTCTTGTTCTTCTTCTTCTTCAATTTCCATCGATTCTTCGTCATATCCGATTTGGATCGAACAATACAGTCTTTCTACACGACCGCCGTCACAATCAATAAATAAAACAGGATGGATGTCAGTCGTCGCCAATCACAAATCAGATTGGTTATTGATTTGTGTATTATGCCTACTGCACAATTGAATGGTTTTCTCGCCGTAGGCATTCGCGACATCACCAGGATAATTGCATCCTAATAATGAAATCCGCTGGATAAATAACAAACCGATGAACAAATGGTCACCACTTAATATACCGTATTCTTAATTGTGCTCAGAGTTGATCACTGTCAGTGGAAACAGACTGGAGGGGATGACAGCGCCGCATTTAATGTGTCAGGTCCTAAGCTACAGGCGTAGGGGGTCATGATAGATTTTTCTTTCCTCCACATCCTTGAGTTAGCATCTCCTCAACAGTCTGGCATCTTCCAGAGATAAGACTTGTTAATTTCTATGCTTGCCGTGAACCTTCTTCAAGCACCACCGCCGCCAGTGTAATATTATTTCTCCGACTAATTACTGAATCTTCATCGGCCTTCCCACCATGAAAGTCCTGGGTGAGGGTAGAGGTCTGTGGCTTATTAAAACCCGGCGGCTTTCTTCACTCTTTCCAAGTTTAGTGTCGCCTTCACCGCTTGCGTACGCTTGGGGTTAATATCGCCTCTTCCTCCCGATCTGCTTGTAGCATGACCAGAGGTGAGGAAGGAACTTTCACTGGTCAGCAGCTGCACGAAAATGCGAGAGGGACTGCCTCTACAAGTCATACTGCCTCATCCCATGGGAGGAAATTGAGATCCATTGAGAAATCCCTGAGACATTGACTCAAGTTAATGATTGTTTCTGATGAGTCCACTCTGGGTGGGGAACACAATGCCGTGTTTTTTACCCAAGAGCAACTGTACCGGCCTTGCTTCCTTCTAAAGTGCCCGCCTCTTGTTGGGCATTCATGATTTGGCCAGGACACTGCCCAAGTTCATCCAACGTAATCAGATTCTCATCTAAAGGTTGTTCAACTTCACTCAGCCTCAGATCTTCATTGGTTGAGATTTACTTGCCTATCGAGCACATGAGAGGGGGCCACTGTCTCTTCATATCAACGGACTCCTGTCATACTGTGAATGGTCTCCTACTCTAAATAAAGGTAAGTGTACAAGATCCCCAGCAAGGGGCTACGGGATCTATATCCCGGCTTCCTCCCGACCACGCTCTACACAAACCGTTGCAGCACTTCCTGTGGGTGTGGTGAACCAGGCAACAATAAACTTAGATTCACATATGATTTTCGCAAGGACCACATGAATATCACAGTGAAAATGAGGTAGGTCAAAAGCGGTGAGTAGAGAAGGCGTGAAAATTGAGAAGATCTCATGACTCTGAGGCCTTTAACAGATGCCTAACAGAGGTCTCTTTGATCTTGAAGAACCTTACGATTGAGACTTTATTCTATCCCGATAGTCTCTCGAATATTCTCGCTGTCGAGCATCAGAGATTGTGGGCGGAGAACACTTCGTTACCACCAATCGCTGATCTGCTTGTAGTCAAGGCCATCACCCGATTCAGGTTAGCATTGAACCGAGAACAGTGTTACGGCCTCGTCATTCCCCGAAGATCCACTAGCTGGGGTTCTAGCTCCGCCCTACTGCACTCCGGCCTCGAGGCAGAAGGTATTTGTCCGCGGGCTTCACTTGCCAAGAAAATATATTTGATTCATCCCGAGTATTGACGTATAAAGCAGAAGAGACCACCCGTGAGAAGAGCAATACGGGGCCTGGAAGATTTTATACCTGAAGTTCTGCTCTTTGTGTTTAGGGTCGCTCTTCGCTTCTCTGATAGAGTAAAGAAGATGAGAGATGATTGATTTTGATCATGCCGCTGAAAGAGAAACAAAGAGGGGAGGAGCTGGAGCGGAGGTCAGAGTGGTCACTCGCCCCATGGATGTGTCGCTCGCCCCCATGGATAGGAAGTTAAGAGATATTAAATAATCGTGGATCCCGCTCCCGAAATGGGGTTCCACCGACCACCGGCCTGAGGATATCGTCACGGGCAGTCAAGAGAGGAAGCTCCACCTCTCCCGCACCGCAGTGGTTCATCCTCCCGGAATAAAGCCAACCGCCAAGGTTGCTAAGCTCAGCCAAGGCGCAAGAGTCTGCTACCACCCGACCGATATCGCACATGCAGACGCCCCGTACCGGGGTCCGCTGACCACCAACAATTCAATGGAATACAAGCTGATGCTCCAAGTCATCCACGCCCACTGTAGTGACCCAGAGTCCCTTGCACTGAGAGCTCTACCAAATACAGACTCGCATACACCAATCTCAAAGCAAAATTCAACATAACTAATGATATCCAATGTTTTTCCACTTGGGCCCAGCAACAATTCCTACTAACATATTCAAACTATATCCACACTAAGAGGAATAAACTACTCTATACAAATATATTAAAATGAAAGCATTCTAATACATATATACAATGTGACACCAAAGCCACATCCCTGTTTTCCAAAACAATTTCAAGGATCTAACCGCTCCCCAGACGCCCCCAGATCGAAAAGAGGGTCCCACGACGGGCAGAGCAATAGCTCAAGAGAATCGCCTAAGTGGGCTACTCATCAACTAAGTGCAGCAAATGTTTCAAAATAAACACACATTTAAGCAAATGCATGATCCATCAGAATGTCTACCAGACAACTCAGACTCGAGTCCCGATCGACTCCCCCACACCAAGCCTCAAGGAGAAACATTGTTTTTAAATAAAGTTAGTTTGTTATAATCATGGACCACCCTCTGATATAAATAGTGGACCGCCTGATGTGCAGCATCCGGACTACTCCTCCGAGATATCAATTGGGCTGCCTCGATTGATATTATGTGTGGACTACTCCTCCGCCATGTATATTATCAACAGCTGCCTCCGACGATTGATATTTTTAAGATGACTACCTCCGATCATTATTATTATTAGACTACTCCCAACCACTTAGATCATCTCGCACCCACCCATAGTCTAGGTGTTCTGTGCTAGATAGCGGAACGGCAAGTCAGCCTAATACACCAATCGCCATAAACAGGCAACATGAATATACTCGTATAATTCAAAACTCCACACAACTGCTATGTAATTATACAACTCATACATCGAAATTAGTCACTGGGCTAATGATCAAAACACGAGCAATCCAACTAATTCACTGAATTAAACCCATTTCCACACAAAAATATTTCAGGGCCATCGTTATTCGCGAATGTGAAACCCAGGCTTACGCGTTGAACACAGCAACCATTCATCGTCACTTGTGAACTGATTCATGGCTTCATTCTTCCAACTGGTTAAAGACATTAACAATGATTTCATTGCTAACCCAGAACAGGTAGCTCAGGATAGCCACAGGATCAACACATGGTTTGTAATTCAGAACAACTCGTTCCAGATTCGAATCGACTAAACTGCTCACGCCCGAATCAACTCAAACATTACAAAGTGCTAAAAGAGTAATAAAACCGGTAGGAGAAACCTCACTCGGAGTTTGAAAATCCCAAACTACTCCACGCTGAACCTCTCTCGCAGATGCGCTTTGGTTCTCAGCCCCGGTGATCATTGGTCATTGATCTGTGATGCAAATCTAGAGAAGTAGTCTTCTAAAAACTTCTCAACAGTTATCGGATCGATTTTTCTCTACGATTTTTCCTCTTAATAATGAAGAGAAGATAATTATTGACAATTATTATTACCAGTGACTTAAATCAAATTCCAAAAAATGACCTTTATGTCCTCTTTACTAGAACTATATTCCATTCACCCTCAGCTTCGTCCATTTTCATCATGTATCATTTATGCAATACTGGTAGGCGCATGAGTATTATGATCTTTGTCAGCGATTTAAGATCAACCATGACAAGATCTAATCATAATGTTTCGTAAAATGGTATTAACCTCAGAATTCGCCTGAATATTATTTTTAAATTTTCCACTTTACACGATTTCAAGATATTTATCCCAACTTTCGCGTAATCCGCTTCTCTGCCATCCAGATCTAGAATAAATTACGGATTTTTAACCACCATACTTCAGAATCGAATTATTATTACTTCAACCCAATTGAATTTCAAGTCTACAAAGATAACCTTCGACCGCCTTCAGTCAAACAGTAGGAGGAAGTGGCAAGCTCTGACCTCGACGATATTAAGTCCATCCTCCACCGTGGAAGCCTTTCAACTCAGGTGGAGTCCTCAGAGTCGATTATCTGTAGACGATTTGTACCTGACGCTACGACCGCCAATGAGAGCCCGGGAGGTAAGGTGGTGAGGAGTATCTGATCAAGAACACTGCAGACTCAGAAGGAGGATATTTATCAACAGTCAAGACATGATGCAAATTCAGAACCGAACTTCATCCAATCCAGAACTCCCCGTGGAGAGCCCAGATGCGGCAGAGGAGTATTCGATCGTTGTTCCTGTTGGTACTGTAAAGGAGGATATTTATCAAATAGTAAAAGATATGATGCACCAGAACCGAACTTCATCCAAACTACAGAGGCCAGTAAAGCAAGAAGCTTATATATATATATATATATAATTCGGGTTGCTATCAGGTTGCTCGATTAAACACACTCTTCTTTTCGCAGCCATTATTGTCGTTAACATGTCCCTCCAAAGACCGTGAATTCATCACCCGGCCGAGGGATGCCGGCGTTTTGGCTTTATAAAACAGTCCCTAGCTTTCCGCCAGTGAGCTTAGACGCCTTGAAAGAAAGCCTACCACCATCCACGCTTCGAGTCGAGGCTAAGGAAGCCGTGGATAGGGCGGCTCGGGTGGAAACTGAGAGGGATGTCGCCCGACACGAGGTGGCGATGGCGCGGTTGGAGATTAACGCAACGAGGAGCGCCCGGGCACAGGTTGAGCTGGAACTGTCCCAAGTCCAAAGTGCTCTGACCACCTCAGAAGGCGGCCAGCTGAAGTTAGAGTTTTAACTTGGCTCCGTTCAACAAGCCTTGGTGGCTGCCAAGGAGGCCTGCCGGAGGGTAGAGGAAGAGAACGGTCGCCTAACGGATGAGCGACTGTCTCTACTCGTGGAGCTAGGGGCCACCAAGGATGACTTCATGGTTTGAAGAAGCCACAGAGGTCGCACCGAGGCGGAGTTTGATGCAGCAACGATGATATTTAATCACGGTTATGAAGAGCAGTTTCAAGCACGATATCCGCGGGAGTAAGCCTAAAATCCCTCTTAGATGCCTTTCTGACATCTCCTCCCTCCGACCCCGAGTTTTTCGTGAATCCCCGATGCCCCCGTGCTCTTCATTCGCTTGTCCACTACCAAGCTCGCCGAGACTCATCGAAGAAGCCGGCGCACAAAGGCCTCCCAAAAGCCGAGGAGAGGTTGACATTCTACTGGAGCCCCCGGTTGGGCTGGGTGAGGCTACTGAGGGTTAGGGCCAAGAAGAATCATCAAATGTATTTTGGTGATGACAATCTCTTCATTTTTATATTTAGACATTTTATTTCTTGTTTTTTGGATAAAGTGCTTCTTTCCGGCTTAGTCGAGTTACATAGGGCTATAATTACCCTAGTTAGACAGATATCTACTTCGCAATCCAAGCCGACGTTAGGTCAGAGTCGAAAGATATCTTTCGACGCCCGCGAATTAGATGATAGATTTCTAAATCGCTTCGTAAGGCACTTTACGCAAGCCGTCCGGCTGATCGGGCAAATATTATTCAGACCGGCCGATGAGTCATTTATCTCGCGCCATCCGTGATTCTCTGGGTGTGTTGACCGATTAGGATTTAGTTGATACCGGGCCGGAGAGGTTGGCTTCATCGCCTCCATCCGTATTTCTTTGAGTTTCACTATAAGTTATCTATATAACGGCCTGACAAAGCCATTTTAATGCGCCATCCGACTGCGTCGATCGGGTTAGGATTTATCCAAACCAGAATGATAAAGTCATTTTACTACGCCATCCGGACTTTTGAGTTTACCGGCTATAAGTTATCTATATCGGGCCAAATAAGTCATTTTACTGCGCCATTCGGACTTTTAAGTTGATCGGCTAGAAGTTATCTTCACTGGGTCGGACAGGTCATTTTATCACGTCTGACTTTTAAGCCGGGACCGAATAAAAGTTATCTTCACCTGGCTGCATTCGTGTCATTTTACTTCAGCCGCCTAGACTTTTAAGTCAATCGTGTTAGGAAGTTATCTTCACCGGGCCAAACAGGTCATTTTACTGGGCCGTCCGAACTTTTAAGTTGACCGGCTAATAGTTATTTTCACCGGGCCGGACAGGTCATTTTACTAGACCGTCTGGACTTTTAAGTTGACCGGCTAGTAGTTATTTTCACCGAGCCGGACAAGTCATTTTACTACGCCGCCCAACTTTGCCATCTATAAGAGGAGAAAAAATGAACATCTGTGCGTTTCTTTATTGATAATACCTCTTAAGATGTGTTGCATTCCACAGTCTAGGTACAAGGGTCCCATCAAGCTTGTCTAAGGCGTAAGCCCCGGATTCCCCGACTCGTGTGATAAGATAAGGTCCCTCCCAATTGGTCGAACTTTCCCAAGTAGGTCATCAGATTTTCAACACTCTCTTAGCACCAAGTCCCCAGGTTGGAATGCTCGAGGCTTGACCCGTTTATTGTAAGATCTTTCCAATCGGTGCTGGTAGGATGCTATGCGGATGGCTGTTGACTCTCGCAATTCACCGACTGTGTCAAGCTCCTTGATCATTAATTCTGTACTCCCCATCTCAGGGGTGTTTGTCCGAATGGTTGGCATACCAATTTCCGTGGGGATGATAGTTTCCATTCCAAACGTGATTGTGAACGGAGATAGTTTTAAAGTGGGTTTGCAAGGTGGTCTCCGTAGTCTGCAGTGTTCTTGGGTGTTCATCCACCCATTTGCCCTAGCCGAATCCAATCGCTTTTTCAAGGCCGCAATGTGGTTTTGCTCGAGTCCTTCGCCGTGCCATCGCTTGGCGGGTAGTGCGGGTGAGGTATAGACTTTATCTTCAATTCCCGATGTAGGTTTTGATAGACCATCATTAATTAGGGCCCATTGTCGGAGACGATTGATCTAGGGATGCCAAATCGACACACAATATTCTTCCAGACAAACTGAGTGACATCCCGATCTTTAATCGAGGAGAAGGTTTCGGCCTTAATCCACTTATTGAAATAATCCGTGGCCACCAATAATAACTTCTTTTGGGCTGGAGCAGTAGGTAGTGGTCCAACTATATCGATCCCCCATTGTGCAAAGGGCCAAGGGCTAGAGATAGAGATTTGGTCTTGCACCTAAGGATTTCGTGATTTGGGGTGGTCACGGGCACGATCACACTTTCCTCGTATAACTCCAGAGCACGCCTTCATGGTCGACACAAGATTCAGTGTGGGCCCGATGGGCCAGAGTTCTACCGCCGGGGTGATTTCCGCATATTCCTTCATGCAGCTCAGCTAGCACGTACTGGCTATGTGGTTAGGCACTTTAGATACCTATCGCCAAGGACGTTCGAATACCGTCATCGATCAAGGAAAATCGTCAGCTCGACTTGAAGCCAGGGGCCTTGTCCCTTTCCGTTGGGAGTTGTCCTGTGCTTAAATACAATGTGAAAGGGTCCATCCAGGACGGGGGGTCCTTTTCTACTTGATTTACCTGCGGGGATGCAATTGATGAACCTGACTGATAGTAAACAGCGTAAATATTATCAAGATCGTAGAAGCCAATACTGAGGCCAATGAGTCCGCTTTTCATTGGGTCCCCGGGGACGTGCTCTAGTTTCTAAAGCGGAAAGTTGTCTTGCTGCTATGTTACCCGAGACGATTGCCCGAGGGTCTCGACTCGACCTCTGTTAACTTGTCCGACCACTCAATCGAGTCACCCGAACCCGCAGTCTCGCAAACAAGGTGGCTGCCAATTCGAGCCCTGCTAGGATGGCCTCGTATTCCGACACGTTGTTAGAGGCACTAAACCCGAGCAAGATTACCTGCTCAATCTTGTCCCCGGACGGAGTTCTTAACTGCAAACCAATGCCCTCCCCGGATTGTCTGGACGCTCCGTCAATATTAAGAGTCCAATTAATCCAAATCACGGCATGCTTCGACGGGAGTTCCGCTTATGAAATCAACTAAAGACTCCGCCCTTTTTCAAAGCCCCAACTGAGAATGATACCACCACTTAGTCTCGACTGCCCAATGAGCCATTCTTCCCGATAAGTCAGGTTTATGTATAGTGCTTCCTGAGGGGAGGCCGCATCACGACAATGGGGTGCGCTTTGAAAGTAGAGGCGAAGCTTTAGCCGCTATTCGAGGGCCAGTGGCGACCGCTCAAGATGGCTATACCTGGTTTCTGCATCAGCTAAGGATTTGCTGATGAAGAACACAAGTCTTTGCTTCCCGTCTTCATTCTCTTTGAACAGTGCGACACTTACTGCTATATCTAAGACTGCAAGGTAGACGAATGCAGTTTCACGGCGGTCGACTTGCGAGACTCCGGGTTCGACTAAGTACGCTTGATCTGGAGTAAAGGCCTGATCACACTTTTGCTCCATCCAAACTTCGACAGCTCTAAGGGGGTGACGGTGTTGGTTTTAAGCGGTCTCGTGAACCGGAAATAACCGTCCCAAGGCGCTTAATCTGCTGGCCGGGCTTGTCAGATTTCCTTCTGTGAGCCTGAGGTCGGAGACTCTATAATGGATTTGCCAGCGGTTCGCCTATCCCCCTCCTCTGCACAACATAAAGCCTAGGAACCGTCCCGCGCCGAATTCGAATGTGCACTTTGTAGGGTCTCACCATACCATAGGTTCTGAGGAAGTCAAATATGGTTAGTGTGGTCCAGGCATTCCTTGGACTTTATCAACATATCATCTATATATACTTCCATAGTTTTCTCAAGCAGAGGTCAAAACATTCGCTTACCAATCGCCGATAGTGGTCTTCTGTGATTTTAACCCGGGCGGAATTACGTTGTAGGAGAAGAGTCTCGTGGAGGGGTGATGAAAGATGTTTTCTCCACGCTGCTACACTGGGATCCGTGATACTCGAAGAATGCATCTAAGAATGACAAAGATGCCGGCCCGCCGATGTTTCAACAACTGAGCAAATGTGTGGCAAGGGAAGCTATCCTTAGGACATGCGTCATTAAGATTCTTGTAGTCCACACACACCCGCCACTTGCCTTCTTTTTTAGGAACTACTACCACATTAGCAAGCCATTCTGGGTATTTTACTGATAAACCCAAATTTTTAAAAGATTGTCTACTTCGCCCGGATGATCCGTGGAGGTCTGTGGAAGCGCTCAGATTTCTACCGAATGGGTCGGGCCACCTGAGGACGCTCAACCTGTGGAGGCGTTCATGTGGTTTACCTCACATGTCCGCATGGTCTAAAGAATACGTCTCGCATTTTTCCGTCAAGGTCGCGTAACCGCCTTCTTCAAAATGAGGGAACTCGGTATAGGTACACCTGTCCGTCCGCCACGACTACCTACCGCAGGGGTCTATACCAATTGTTCCCTGCCTTTTTGAAGCGACCTGCACGACATGCCTGTTCAAGTTATGAAGATGGGTGAGCTTCGTGACGAGCCATCTGGGTTCTTTTATCTTTTCGTGACTCAGGACCGACAGCTTGATAACACCGACGAAATAGCTAATTGGCTACCTTGAAGGTCAACTTTCCCGGATGCAGTTAGATAGCTGATAGTTTGGTGGTAGGTTGAGGGAACTGCTTTCATGGCATGCAGCCAAGTTAAGCCCACGATAGCATTGTATGAGCCCAAGTCTTCGACCACTAAAAACAACACTTGCTGAGTTACTGGTCCTGCCTTGACAGAGAGGGCAATATCACCCACTGTTAGCATGGTGGACCCATTGAATCCGGATAAAACTCTACCAGCCGAGCTGAGATGACTGAGCGGGACTTTCATTTGCGTAAGGGCTGAGAGGTGCAATTCAATACGCTTACTCTGGACGACGAGACTCTATGCATTAAAATTGTTAATACATAAAGTGAGTACAACTGCATCATATCGTATGATGATCCGGGTCGGATCTATGAGGAAAGGATAAGGCCATCGATCACCAATCGTGCTACTCTCCCGGAATCGATCGTGGTTTATTCCGGGCTCGATCGAGCCACGCAGAGCATTTTTTATCTTTGCCTCGATCATTGGATCACGAATCGAGCCTCCCAAGATATAGTTGATAGTAGGCCCAGGCTCGACGAATGCCTCGCAAGAACAATAGCTCTATTGGAAGCAAGGCCTCATTTGTCCGGTTGGTTCCTAAACGAACCTTCTAAGGTGCCCCGTCTGATTAATCTCTCAATCATGAAACTTCAAGCCTTAGCATTAATTCTTTTCATGGTCGTGGGTCCCCGTGGTGTCTACACTCGTTGACTCCGTTATAAGTCCGGGTTCGCCCGCATGGGTGAAGGCCACTTAAACTCGGGGTAATCTCACGAGGGAAGCACCTATTACAGGAGATGTTAAGGGGGGTGAATCAGGAGGACTTCTTCTTTCGACTGCTGGGACACTTTTGCCTCTCTCAGCCTGCTTCCTTCTCGCCTAAAGCCGACTCTTTATAGTCAGTTTGTCGCCTCAAGGCCAAGCATCATTACCATTTGTGAGGCAAATTTCTGGATATTATCCTCCAAAGTGGAGTATTTGTCTTCTCCCACATACGCTCCATGGTGGTAGGTGGTCGAGGGAAAGGGACCGAAGCAAAGGAGTAGTCGGCCCAAAGCTTCTTCGAAAGTTCTGTAAGACTGCATCCATACTATAGGTATCAATTTAACACAGCTGTCCAAATCTTCTAGTGAAGTCCCAGATGGACTCGTCATCTCGCTTAGCATGGATTGAGCGAGCCGATGTTTCCTTCCGCGAACGGAGCACAACACCGAGTGACGATCACGGCCTATGTAATCTGTCGAATGAGTTTAGAGACCCTCTCGGGAGTTTATGGAACCAAGCTACATGGACCTTTCGTGCTGGGGCCGAATACTTTACACAGGAGTCATTGTTCCCAACGCAAGGATCATCAGTTCGGTTAAAGTGCAACATATGATCATACGGACCAGAGGAGAAGTCGTACATAGCAAATGGTGGAATGACAAACAAGGAGGCTCATAGTCCAAAATATATCAGTCTAAGGGGGAAGATGTCATACGGCCCCGGACGGTGGGAATAAAATAAGCCGCATGCAAGGTGGGGAAGTTCTGAAGGGTATTGCTCGTGTAGAACTTGGGGGTTAGCGCTCCAACTGTGTAGATATATATTCTGAAGCAATTCAACAAGGCTTATCTTCTCGTTTGATCTCTTGTATTCAACATACAAGAACACTAATAAATACCGGATCGGCAAGGAGGTTCTCTCGATTAGGCTGCATTGTTCTGAGGTGGTGAACGATGGGGAAGCGGGGAGCTGTCCGAGGAGAGTTCGTCATCTGCCGGATAATAACAATGGTCAGGTAGGGCGGGCCCTTTACCCTTATCTGCCCGGGTTAGGGGTACAGGTTGGGTAGAGCCTTATGGGTTTTCGACCCCGTTGGTCTCTGCCGGCCCATGGGCCGCTCCCGCTGTAAATCCGCTCGCATGTTCACGCACCCAGCCATCCGGTCCGCCTTCTCTCTTCCCCTCGCTAGCCTCCATTTCTTGACGCCAACGGAGAAATGGGTCTTCGATGGGCTGATTCACTGGGTTGCTAGACATGGTGACAGACTCTGACGGTCCAGTGGGATGAGCGGGAACTACCAAAACCTCGTGTAACGGGAGATCACTGGGGAGCGGATGAACCCAGGCTCTCGCGTATCGTCTTTGAGATTTCCTGCTAGGCGTTTCCCACAAACGACGCCAATTGTGGTCTCCGGAATTCTCCGAAAGTCATCGATCGCCGGAGCATGCATCATCTTATGTCAACCTCGCAAACAGCAACTAAGAAAGCGTGGAGGGTTCTACCGTCGCCTCTCCGACGTTTGCTAGGATCTCTACCATCTTCTTCAAAGATTGAGAGTTTTTAGCCTTCATCCATACCTTATTCGTGTCGTGGCCTTTATCAAGGAGGAAGGGATCCACTATTCATGGTAAGTGGATTTCCTTCCAAATCGGAAGGAGAAGTGGCGCATATCTGGGTGGGACGAGACTATTAATTCTTTCCTTGGGATGGGGAGATATGAGAGAACGTAAGCATAATCTGCACGGAGACTAATTCTTTCCTTTTAGACGGAAGAGAAGAGAGAAGTGGGGCGCATTCTAATGTGACTCGAAGGGGTTTGTCCATCTTCAATTCATGGCAAGGCATGGGATGGTACACTCTCCCTCTCGGAGGAGCCTATTCATCAACCCTTATTAGATAAAGCCCTCCTAAAACAAGTATCTGGGAGTACCAACCCCTTATAGGAGGGTATCCTGATCTAGGCTCCTAAGTTGGGCCATGATCTGACGGATGGACTGCCTAACCATGGCCTCTAGTCGAAAGGGGCCTGCTACCTAGAGGACCTGGGTCAAGGCCCAAGGCACCCACAATCCCCATCAAAGAGTTATGCAACAAATTACTATAGTACAACTTACATTTCTAAGAGCTAGGTAGATCTTGGACAACTTATTGAAATTAGTCTTATGTATTTTGATTAAAATCGAGATATATTGACGATATATCAAGTCAGCCTTCCCAACATGATATCACAATTCGATAGTCGGTTGTAGGAAAATTCGCCCAAAATCGGTCATTATCGCCGATATATTGGCCAAATATCGATATATCGACGACAATGTCTGCCTGCAACATTTTTTTGGAATTTTTAAGGTTTTTTTAAATTTTTACATATTTATCGCCCAAAATGTACGATATATTGCCGATATATCACCCCGCTTTGATAAACATGGCTCATGATGGGAGGTGGGAGGTAAATCCACGTGGGTTTGGGAGCAATATGGAAAAAGGAGGAGGGGTAGGGACCACTCAGAAGGACCATGGGATGCATCAGAGACCAATCGAAATGCAACAACCGAAAAAGCAGCGGAAGATATTTTGACTCCGGATAACATTTTGCCATTCCTGACAAGAACAACTCCTCTCCCCAAGTCCCACCTACTTGGACCCTTTTCCTCCATATTTAATTATTCTTATTTCCTATATCATTGACATTCTATTTTATATGCAATTTCGCTATATGTCACGTGATCTATTCTCGTGGGACAAATTCTCCTATGTAAAGTATTGTGTTTATTAAGATAGGATCCCATCATCAAATGTTGTAATGGAGTCATATCGATCTTTATTTTGGTTTTGAAATACCATTACAATGTAATATCACTGAGTATATTTTATTAATGTTATTTTTATAATTTTTACAAAGTATTTCATGAATTTCAAAGTATTTTGTTACTTTCCAATATATCGATATTCAGGTAAAATATCCATCGATATATCCTCCGAGAGATCCTGTGAAACCTGGGCCATTTCTTTGGAAAAGGAGGAAGACACAAGTTTGTAATTTGCACTGAAGGTCCGAATTTTTAGAGAGGGAAGGAAAACTAAACCAACAATTCACATCCAAGCATGGTTGTTGTCTCTTGGATTCTTAGAGTCTCTGGATCGTCGGGGCATTAACCTAGCGGCAAGGACCTACAAAACAAACAAGGAACCGGCAGGGGGGTTACGTACGTGATTCATGGGAGGATATGTTTTCGAGATATGAGGGATTAGCCGGGAAATTATTGATACCTTACTAAAAAACGGATATATTTACTCTCCCTATTTCTCTATCTAACTTAAGCATTGGAGATGCAGCCAGCACACCACCACGGCTCTTATTTGTTTTGGTGTGTATTTGTCGCTAGGTTAATGCGCCGATGATTCGAGACTCGAGAATCCAAGCAGATACCACCGAGCTCCTGGACGCTGTGGCATTAACATAGTGACAAGGATTCCTCGTAAGCCAAAACCCGCAGGACTTCGCTATGATCGGATAGTTTATGAGACGGGATTTAGGCTGTGGTTCGATCCGCTCGCGTGAGGATACTGTCCGCCTCGTAGGCAAGGGTACTGGCCCGAAGTCGGGTCCTACCGCGGTGCTTTTTGTCTGCACTCATCAGGGTGTCGCCAAAAGCCATGGTACCACAAATGCCCCTTTTCGCCGAGATTAGTCTTTCCCCGTTGGAAAAATACCAGATTCAAACCCGCTTTGTCGCTTCGGGAACGGGATCGTTAATGTCATGGTGTTCCAACGCGCTACACGGGGATTTTCAATTTTGGGTAAATACATTAATGCGCTTTGGGGTTTCCCATAGGTTCAAAACCCCTATATGTAGGGTAATGGATTCTTTTGTGCTAGTAGCCGGTTTTAGTTTTCAAGCAAGTATGTATGGCTGGGGATACTACTAAAGTACCACAATATCGTGCTTTTCCGATTAATTCCTAAGTCGAATGCATGCTGACAAGGTTCGCCTCGCAGGTTACAAGGAACACGCTTAATTTGCTGAGGATATTTTTAGCCTTATATGCCCCTTCGCTTTGGCATCGTTGAAAGGCGTTGTAATCATATTGCCAAAAAAAGGGCTATCCGTGGCCGGGGCTTTTTCTTTTTTCATATCTTCTTTAGACTCTTTTTCAACTTTTTCTCCTCCCACTTTTCTTCTCTAGTTCGTTGTCCAAATTCCTCTTTCGCCTTTACCGAAGTTATGTAATTATTGAATACCATCGCCGGTTGTGTTGTCAGGTAATTATGAACGTTTCTTTTGTGTAATTAATAAAATCGTGGTTTCGGAATTTTTCATTTTGCTCACCTTATTTTTCTCGTGGTTCTACTTAACCGGGTCAAGAACGTGACTAAGTCCTCGGGACAAGGGTTATAGCTGCTTGATGAATTCAAGAATGGGCCGCCTTTGCGATTCATAACCCGACTTGGCTTCGTTGTTCGCCCAAGCTCGTCCATTGAGGAGGCATAAGGGCCATAGCCCGGGGCCTACGAACCCGCCCACACCTCGCCATCATGCCATGCAAGTGAAGGATTCAAATATTTCGTGGGTAATGAGTCAACGGCGCATTTAATGTGCACCTACGCACGCTTGTGATGCCTGGATATCTTGTTTCTCCCACTCGCGGCTTTACCGATATCTCTATGTAGCGTTGCGTGTTTTGCAAATTGTCTTTCCAGGCTTTTGTTTTCCCCTATCTTCCAGGTAAGCCTTTTTTTTTTGTTCTGGGTACGTTAGATTTCATTTACCTAAGATGTTTCCTAAGTGATGGGGATCAGGTGAGGGTGTTTTTGTGGCACGCTAGAACCTGGGGTTCCTGTGTCCGGTAGTTCATCCGCTTCGCCTTTACCATTTCGTATTGGCGATTACAGAACCTATTCCCTCTTCCCTTTGTTGGTGTCTTGCTTGTAGTATGGCGAGAGGTCAAGAAGTGGCTCACTGGCCAGTCACAATGCAGCAAGAGGGCCTAGCCGAGATACGCCTTCTCGTGAAGCAACCCTCATCTCCTCCGTCCATGGAGGAGCTGAGCGTCTTATTGTCAATTTTTATCAATATCGATTTTGAGTTGTCGAAAGGTCTGACAATCCATCATAACGAGGAAGACAATGTAGTGTATTTCACCTGGGAACAAATTTTGCACTGAAAGCTTTTCCATTTCATTCTAGTAAAGTGCCTCCTACACTTCTCTAGAGCGCCTCCTGCTCTTATCCATCCGAATGCCATTCGAATCTTGACCGGGTGCAGCGTGCTGAACCTCCTTTACTAACTGGACATTTCATTGGTAGAGGTTTGCTTTATTTATACCTTGAAGTCAAATACGAGGGGTCGGCTATCCATGCTCCGCCCCTGTGAGCCCCCAAATGCAATTTGCACATGTGACTTCCCGACTCGCCTAAGATCTAGAGACCTAAGGGCGTGATCTTGGTTAGAGGACCTTGGTATGAGACCTTGGGCTCCCTTGACCTCCCGTTTTTTTTTAACCAATCAATGTCAATCCTAGGTGTGTCTGCTACGGGATCCGCATGTCGATGCATTTATGCGTCTATCCTCTTTGAGCATTCGTATATTTTATTATTATATTTTATTTTTATGTAGGGAAAAGTCGAGGGGTAAATCGTGCATCAGAGCTAGCGATCTCTAAGAAAATTCAGAGGTTGCTAGAGATTTCTCAGCGAGAATGGTATCATGACTTTCTTAACTACGGTTAATCTTCGCGGAGTTGGGAGTCTGGTACCATCTCCCTACATCATTCCAGTTATTCCACGCCCTCTTCCCACAAAAATAGTGGAGGGAGAGCATTACGTTATTGTTGATCTCCTAAATTTAGCCCCGGTCAGCTCGTCTCCAGCCAAGAATTTTGAGACCTATAAGGCTTGGTCGAGAATTGCGATTAGTAACAATCCAAGCAACCTTCTTTGGCTAAGGAGGATTCCGGCCTTGTCCCCCAATCATCTAAGAAGGACGATAAGGGTAGTCATCTCTAGCGTCTCCCTTTTGCGAAAAAGGGTTCTCGTCTTGCCCCCTAAGCATCTAAGAAGGGAAGGCAAGTGCCTGAACGTCTAAAAACGCCTGGAGTGGGGGTGGAAGATTTTGTCCCTTGGGTTTCCCCAATATCTAGCCGCCCCCTGCTAGGGAAGAGGAAGAAGAGGAGGAAGAGATGGTTGATCTTGTTTACAACTTCGACACACGAAAGCGCAAACGAGGTGCCAACTTTAAGCTAGCGACTGGTGCTACCCCCGAGGTGGCCGATTAGGCGAGTCAACAACCATCCGACGAGAGTTCTGATATGCAGGCGATAGTAGCTTCGGATTCGCCTGAGATGGCATTTCATGCTACTGACTTCAAGATCGTCTCGGTAGATTTAGGAGAGGTCTCCCCAACTCATGCAGAGGTTCAAGAGGACATTCCCTCATAGCAAATTGATGGCAGATAAGGCTAAATCTACCCGGCTGGGCATGAGGTCGTTGCTCCCCGACCAGTCAGCCGTTGAATTTTATATTCCTCCACGTGGCTGCCCCATGGAGGAAGTATCGTGTTCCCGGCCAAAAGGTGCCAAAAGATTATCAACTCGCCGGAGGTCAACACAATCCTCACGCCTATATGCACTAACTATATCCGCACTACTCGATGCCTCGTAGTCAGGCGGGCCGAGGGAGGGCGGCATCATGTCTGCCTCGGGCCCCGCCTATGCCGGAAGCGACAAACTCAAGCATGTGGTTGAAGACGGAATGCTAATATGTAACCATAACTTCACTGCCTAGTCGGCGGAGTCGGTATGCTTTACAACTCCATGATGCACTTTCAGTATTATTTCTTCGAGTTATTGCTTTATCTCCATGCATTCTTTGCGTGCCATTACGACTATCCCACATGACTCTAATGCAAAGACGAGAATTTAGGCCCTGCTGAGGGATGCGGAGAGGTCATCATTTTACGCCAATTGGTCGTTTAACCATGTGGCGCCAGCAAGCCAATTTCATGAACTCAGATCTAATACCGAGAAGGAGGCCAAAGAAGGAGTAGAGAAGGTGGTCTGAGTAGAGGCAGAGATGTTGCTCGCCATTTAAGCCTTGATGGCTCGCACGGATGACGCATGCGTGGGAGTTCTAGATGCAAGCGGAGTCTCGGGCCACAGGTCCACGCTTCGCAGGAGGCTAAAGGTATATGTAAGACAAAGCTAGTTGCAGGTCAGCTACAAGTCTCTACTTCTCAAACTCGAAACTAGTAAAGATGATGTGTTTGTTCTCCAAGCCTCAGCCCTTTAAAGAGAAAAAAGCCTGAGGAGGCTACAGGAGGTTTTCTTGACTTAATTCCCTTCAAACTCATGGCTGCAGGCCAAGTGTGCTTTCACACATAATATTTGTGGAAGTCAACTCGTGGTTCCAGACGGGATGCCAGACACGTCTAAGCCATTATCTCCAGAGTTCTTTATCAACCCTCGATGCCCCGAAAATGCTCCCACGGGGGCCGCAAATTCATCGATGTTCGCTTAGGCGAAACGATGATTACGTCAAAGAGGGAGGTTCCCGCTGTAGTCCTTAAGGCGGATATTAGCAAGGCGGGCGAGCATCCCTCTACCGCCGAGGTTGGCCTGTGATGAGCCTGATTCTTCTGCTAGAGTAACCGGGGAGGGTGAGGAACCCGATGTCTTCGCTGGAGCCAGGGGTCAGATTTTCGGCTATCGCTTCATCAGCCTGCTCCTACACCCATAGTCTATATCCCCGGTTTTTGTTATTCTATAACCAAGCTCCATAATAAAGCATGTTGTTTATGAATCTGATGAACATTTCTCTCTTTATCGAATCACGTAATTCGCCCATTTAGCCGGTAGGCAAGATGTACTGAGTATGGACATAGACGCAGTCCGTATGAACACCCGGCAGACAAGGTTCATTCGCTCGGCCTAGCACCTCTTACCCGGCTTCATAATGAACCAGTCGCAACAAACCATACCGGGCTGTAGGACATCAACCTTACTCCGAAGCCAATGAACTGTACCGGGCATCAACCATACTAGGTTGGTAGGACATCAACCTTATCCAAGCTTTATAATGAACTAGCTGGGCATCAACCATACTGGGCCGGTAGGACATCAACCTTACCCGGGTAGTGATAATTGAAGAATCCGGCTGATAATAGATGGGCAGAACACTGCTTCGCCATCTGAAGATAAGCGCTACTGGCCGACCAAGGCGCCCACTTTCTTATTGCGTACTCCGGGATGTGTTTAAGCTTCCAAGTCGGTGTCACTCAAGCGCCGCTTAACCAAGGATACATTTTGCCATCTGGTCTCACTACCCATACTCGCGCTTACTTGCCTCTACTCAATTAACAGAGAATCAATTGAATTAGAAGCTTGTTGCTGACACCGTAGTTGCTAACTAATCTCGCTTTAGGATGGCCTATACTCATTCGCTGTTGGAGGTTTCGGCCCAACAGATTGTCTGCTCAATCTTTTCCTCGTACCAAGATTTGCCGCGAAATCAATGCCGCCCGGCTTGCCGAGATGCCCCATCTACATTAAGTGTCCACCAATTCAAGTTGTCCAGGTTCATTCCGGATTGGGGGATCTCTACTAGAATCGCTGTAACCCGTCCTTTAGCCAATCTTGGCTTATATCAATACCTAATTCACTGGCCCGTTCATCATCTGAAACAATACCGTTCCTGGCGTTGGGCCATAATATGCTTTGAAAATGGAGGTCAATTATCACAACAATGGGGTGTGGTTGGAAGTATGGGCGGAGCTTCTTAGTTGCTACCTAGAGAGCTAATGTCGCCTGCTCAAGGTGGCTATATTGGGTTTCTATGTCGGCTAAGGACTTGCTGACGAAAAATACTAGCCTCTGCATTCTATTCTCATCTTCCTTGAATAGGGCAGCACTCATTGAGACATCTGAAACTGCCAAGTATATGAAGAACGTTTCACGGCCTGTGGCTAGTAAAGGACCCAGGTTCCCGTAAGATACCGGCTTGATCGCTATGGAGGCCCACTCATTCCTATTCCATTCGACCGACCGTTCTCGAAAGCACAGGTCAACTTTAAACGTCTCAGAATCGAGAGATGAACCGCCTCAGTGGTGGCCAACTAACCACGATGTTGTGCCCTTTTCTCTAGAAGTGGCCGGTGGACTCCAAAATAGCTTTAAGTTTAGTGGGTTGGTCTAAGTGAAACCTGTGACCGCCTGGCCACCGAACCGAAGGCTACTCCTTGAGGGACGGCTTCATATCATACGCCCAGGGGATGCCCAAAGCCCTCGCAAGTGTTCAAAGATGGTCTCCATGCCTCGACTTTACCAACATATCATCAATGTGAAACTCTATGGTTTTTCCTGTAGTAGCCACTTGAACATATTGGTCACCAACTCCGATATGGTTCGTCATTCTTTGGGTTGTTAAACGACATCACATTGTAGCAGAATAGCCCATGTGGGGTGATGAATGTTGTTTTTTCCGCGTTTGGCGGATGCATGGGTATTTGATGATATCCCAAGAAGGCATCCAGGAACGACAACATCCCATGCCCGACCGACAAGTCAACAATCTAGGCTATCCCAGGTAAAGGGAAGCTGTCTTTCGGGCATGTCTTTCGATCTATCCATGAGAGTTTGTGGAACCAAGCCAGGGCGGGCCCTTTCAAGCTGCCCGGGAACACTTTGCATAGTAAGCGGTCGTTTCCCGCATTAAGTATCATTGCTTGGTTGAAATGCAGCATGTGATCATACAGATCGGAGGAGCTATCATACATGGCAAAGATTCGTGATGACAGCTACTAGGGTGGCTCAGAGGCCTAGACGTGGCCGGCCCAACAGGAGGATGCGATGTCTCAGCCCCTGACGCTGGTAGATGGGCATGCGCGGGCGTGCAGCCTCGAAGGTAGGATTCATGAACGGAAGTGGTGAAAGCACGCCCGTACACGGGCACATTTTCGTGGGCCGCCCGATTGTCGCCTCTCTCTACTAATTTTCGTATCACGATGCCCGCCACTCACGTAACGCTAGAACGACGCGCCTTTATTCAACCTCCTAATGCTATCTTAGAGGTGAAAGATCAAGTAGCGAAGAGCTACCAAAGGATAACTCATCGTCCGTTGTTGCATCACTGTCGCCTGGTAAAATGGGCTTCTTACCTCTATTCTATTTGACCGGAGGTGCAGAATGGCTACTCCCTCGTGCATTTTCACCCTAATCCTCTTCCAAACGAGCTGATTCGTGCCATAGTAGATGTACTCCTTTGACAGCCCAAAAGTACAATTCTTTAACCTGATATTAGATAGGTGGTTTTGAGTGCTTTTATGCACTAATCAGCGTTTTCATGAATGCCAATTGAAGTGTTCAAGTCTTCTTAGTATCACTTATGCCGTTTAGAGGTTATTTTTGGCTGTTTTGCAGGTTTTTGCGCACTTTAGCAGTTCAATATCGGGATGTATGATGAATCATGAAGTTTGAACTCAAGTGTCAACCATCAACCAGCCCAAGAATCACCGAAAATCAAGGCAAAAGTGAAGAAAAATTGATGCGTAGGAAGACAGGAGGCAAAGCAAGGAAAATCTGAAACCAAAGAATTTTCGCAAGCCCCGCTGTACTACTGGATTATGGCACTTTAGCGTATGAGCTGTACTGTGAAGTTCGCTGAATTTCGATTTTCGCGAGATACCGTGGTTTTCATGAAACGTTCCCACAAATTTCATGATTAAGATCACTTAAAAAAAAAAAAATTTTTACTGAAGAATAAATTTCTAGCTAGCCAATTATTGTAAGCTTTAGCTTAAATTTTCTTATTTTCATGATAAGGTGATTTCGCGACGAATAAATTCCTCTACACTCCCAGCGAAATTCACGCCTCGCCATGTTTTTTTGTATTTAATACTAACCGATCTAAATTTGGTGTATTACTCACCCTTTAATTTAGCCAAATTTGTAGGTTTTTTTATATTTTCATGCATTGAGGTGGCTCATATAACCCCTCTCTTTTGTAATTAAAAAAAGAAGGAGATATAGAATTTTGTGAAGCAAATAATTGTGGGAGAGAAGAATTTGTAAGTCATTTTTGTAAAGTCCTATTTTTAGTTAGGGCTCATTCTCTCCCTTCTCTCTCCCTCTTTCCCTTACTCTTGGCTGCCAAACACCCTCTGAGGATGACAACCTCAAGAGATGCTCGCTGCTCCTTTCTTTGAAGAGCACAGTTATTGGTGGTAGAAATATGTACACGCTAACCTCTTGTACCGAAAGTCACAAATCGTATTTATGGCCCTCATCTTCTCAAATTAGGGTTGAATAGCTTGAATTACACATTTGGCCAATACTTCCATGCTTTAGGATACAAGGCATACTTATTGCTAGATGCACTGCGGGTTCATTAGGTCTTTACGAGTCAATGAGATGATATTTAATGCTAGGTTTCAAACTCGAAAAAGGGCCATAGTCAGATGTTACCCAGGTCGACCAAATAGAGTTGCTGCTGTTGTTAGTATAGGTTTGCTATTAAACATAGATCCGGTTATGCCTTGGACTATAGGTTGCATGTCATAACGCGAGGATAAAACCCGAGACACTTGTTTGCCCTAAACTACCAAGTTAGTGCACCTAAATATCTGTTAACTTCTTTCACACTTTACTTTCGCTTTTTTATGGTTCCTCAATTTTCAACTACTTCCACTGCTTTTTTGAAGCAAATCCAAAAAAGTCCAAATAGAAAGCCTTACCTTTACACTCATGCGTGATTATTTAGATGAAAACCTATCTTCAGAAATTACCAGATCATTACATCAAGTAGTGAGTTTGACCACGGCGTGAGTGTGAACTTTCAGTGCATATAAACTTGCTGATTTTAGCTCACCATCATAGGGCACAAATCAACCCTGAATCAACAATATTTATAACCTAAATTCCTACTGTCGTAGAAAAGCTACTGCAATATAGTGGCTTTAGGGTCGAACTTAGGGATGGGTTTTCTTCGCACAAAATGATTAACATTTGACGTGAAATGGTGATTTCAATTTGGATTTAGGGTTTTTGTGAAAACAGTGTGATTAGTGGTTTGAAAACTACAAACAAAATGAAGTAGAATGTAAAAAGAACTCCTTGAAGGCTCGGGCCACTGGTTGGCGGCCTGCAGACAACTGGAGGTCCTCAGTCCTATTCCTCATGTTGGGAGAATGACCTATTGTTATTCCTGAAAATTTTATCTTCATTTAGCTATAAAACTTGAACCCTAAAAGTTTTTCTCTTAAGATACAACATTTATTGAACATTCATTTCTCAAAGCAGTAAAAACAGATCCTTTGACCTAACCTACAGAGGCAAATAAATGGCAACTGTTTAGCCTCAAGTGATCTAAAGAGGCATCCACCGAGCTCCTAAAAGCTTGCCAACACCGCCAATCAGTGGTACATCAAAAGATTTCTAAGCATGAGGCAAGATACAGAGACATAGGGAATGACAACACCGCACGCTGCTGAAAACAGAGAGGATACTCGCCACTCTCAAAACCTTGGCCCAAGGGGCCTTCCTCTTCAAGGATGAGAGGATTTTAGTTGCCATCCCTTGAGTCACATCCCTGCGGGGTGTTTGGTGGGTGAGAAAATGAAGGAAAAGGGGGGAGAAAATTAGAGAGAAGAAGAAAAAGGAAAGCTGAAAGCTGCGCCCACCTTATTGCATAAAGTGATCAATCCCTATACGTAGCTTGGACTCGAGGCTTATACAGTACCTAAAGTCATGGAAATTACAAAGGTCTAAAACCACTCAACAATACAGTAATGGGTAGTTTAGGAAAAAGCCACAAAAGGGTCAATGGAAGTCAAAAATGGGGGCAAAGCAACCCGCAAATTTCATAACTCGCAAGATTTTTGTAGTGGCCATTTTTCTTCGGGGCCAGGGTTTCACTCTTCCGACTCGCCGTGAGCTGAGCTCGATCTGATTCTTCGCTTGGATTGACCTTATACCTCGTGGGGCTTCACTTTTATTTAAGTAAGTCTACAAAAATAGTCATAAAATGCGATTAGTAGTAAAGGCGAGACCTTAATGTATCAATTGGGTTATTTAAGTTGACTAGTACACAAAAATTACTCAAGAACTGCAATAAACAGGGTTCAAATAAGCACTATTTGAGCACTAATCATGAGCCCCCAGGTGATCATTCTCTTGCTGCAAACGATCAACACGGTTCTGCAATTTAGCCATCTGTCTGGCATGTTCTTCTTGCTTCGTTTCCATATCCTGATGCCAACGAAGAAACTAGGTCCTCAAAACAACTGACACACACTTCTCGCCATAGCGACATGATCCTCGACGACCATGAGTGAGCGGAACCACCACCCGGGGTGTGAGGGATTGCTTGATAGCCGACAAAGCCAAGCCCTCGCATGTCGCCGATGAGATTTTTGCTTGGTCGCTCCTGACGGCGCGCCAATTGTTGTCTCTGATTCTCGTGAGTCTCCTGACGGCTTCGGGCATTTAACCTAGTGGCAAGGACCTACAAACAAATAACAAGGAACTGATGGTAAATGGTCGCTTCTCTTTGATGCCAGGCGAGATGTGATAAATAGGAGAGTAAATATATCCGCTTTTAGTAGGGGTATCCCTCCCCACCCACCCACCCACTCATACGATTCCTCTTTAGTTTATGAAGGAGAGGACAATTCCACTTTAAGTGGAAAGTGGGTGGATTGGTTTGCGAATGTAAAGGAGGAGGAAAGAGAGGAAACAATCGCGCCGAAGCTTCCTTGCGCGCCTGGAGGAGTCCCATTTCTACCAACAAGTTCTCTCGAATCGCATAAGAATGTAAGGAATGAAATGATTTTTAATTTTTTTTTTTTTTTTTGCCTAGGAACTTATTTTCACTTTTTCTAGGTCCTTAGAATTTTGTTTTAAATAAATGTAAAAATAATAAATAATTATTAGATTAATTTAATATGAAAGAATGATTCATGGTAAAGAGTGATTAATTTAATAGAATTTCATTTTTTTTTCTATTTTTTTAGGTTCTCATGATTTGACAAATACCTTTCTTCTTTTTTGTATTATTTTAAGTAACATGACATAATTACTCCTTAAAACCCAACTTAAGTGGTAAAGAGTTGAAATGGATTCACTTTAACATTGTAGGTTATTGTGAATCCGTAACATAGTATTATAATACAAATGTATAGAGCCTATTTAAATAGACAAGATATAGGGAAAATAAGGGTCCCGGATTTGAGTCGTGGGAACAATTTACTATAATATAACTAAAATATTTGGCAAGAAAAAATAGTAATGCAAAAATCGGCCGATATTAATGTTCAATCTTTTGATGACATAAATATTTATTTTTGTGTGGATAAGTTTTTTCTTTTCTTTTTTTTTTTTTTTTAGGTATGGGTGATAAGGAAATTCGTTTTTTTCAAACACATTATATATTACTCGAATTTTACGTTTGAAATTTGAAATTTTGTTTAAATACCACTTTGATACTAAAATAAATATAAATAAAAAAAGTATTTAATTTATCATTTTGTAGTTAGAAGTCCTTGTGGTAAGGAAAAAGATGGTACTGCCATTATTTTTGTTATCTTTTGGAGTACTATGTTTTTCTTATAAATTTCCTAAATTTTTATAAAGATATAAATTTGCAAGAACAACATGTCCCTAAAAGTGTCATATGAATTTTTTTTTTTCTTAAATAGGAAATTTATTATGTGGTAATGATTAAAAACATCAAATAAGAAAATCTAAAAATTTATTTAAATGATTTTTAAGAAATTTTTCCAACGTTTTTTAAATTTATTTAGAAATAATAATATAAATAATAAAATGATTAAAACATAGCATTAATTTCACTTTTTAGATTAAATGATTAAAATAGTATTATGAACAAAATCCTTGTTTTGTAAACATATTTTAAAAATTTTAAAATATATTAAATTAAGAGAATTTAAAATTACAAAATAAAATTTTATCGTGTTGTTTTTTTATTTATTTTTATTAATGTACATTTACTGATAGAGGAAATAGGAATAAAATAGAATAATAATTATAATGCTAAATTTTTTAATTAATTTTTCAACTGAGATAAGGTTCTTTAGGGCATGAGTAATATCAATATCATTTAGGTTAATATTTTAAAAATCTTTGTTATGTTGGATCGAATTTTATAAAATAAAATCAACACTAAATAAGGTATATATATTTCATCTTTTTTAAGATATAAATCCAATTAAAAAGAAGACAATAAAATAAAATAACATAAAATAAATAGGAATAGAAAGCCAAAATTACGAAACTTGTTTGCCAGCTGTGTGTGCTATTTTATTGGTGTAAACCTGAAAACAGGTAAATTTTAAAATGATAAAAATAATAATAATAATAATAATAATACTTATCATAATGGTTCAAGTAGTTCTAAAATTCTCTAGATCTAGGATGACAAACGAATCACATTGGCAATTCTTCTCGTGAAATCTAAATGACCTAGAAAAATTTCGTCGAATTTTGAGATAATCGAATTTTTTACGATTTTCACATAACTGACAATGATTTCCGCCGAACGAGATTTTTAAGAAAATCTCGTGTTTCAAGAACGATCATTGCTTTATTTAAAATAAATCGAACCGAAAGTTAAATAAATTATTTTTGTGCTAGAACGCCCAAATGGTATAATGACCATGACGAATGTGAGCTTGCCATGTATACAAATTTAAAAAACAAAAAAAGATAAAAATCTAAAAGAAAGGAAAAGGAAGGGACGAGAGAGGAGATGGAAAGAGAGAGAGAAAGGAAAAAATTTCAATTTTCTAAGATTTACGAAATTGATCAGAGGCTGGGCCTGGATCAAAAGACAAAGCTGATCCACGACGTACGCCACGCTGGGTACCAAAACTCTGAGTTTCGTGAAAACTCCAATGGTAGGGACTTCTATCAAGTATTTCAGAACTTAAATGTCATTTTAATGGCTTAAGGTTTTTCTGAGGTCATGAGAGGCCATAAATACCTAAATTTTGGACCTGAGGTGTAGGAATTTTAGGAATTTTCGACTATTTTTTGGACAAATTTTGTTGAATCTTAATCGCTTTCGAACAATCCTGATCAATTTTCAGAATTTTTTATGACATTTTGCACAAGATTTCGGATCGTTTTCGCATTCCTGACCGTGTTAAGATTTGGTTTAATCTCGTGACCGATGTCTTCGAGTTTTAACAGCTCTTTCATCATCAGAATTGCTGATGAATGAAACCAAAATGGTTCATGGTCGTGAAGGACCCATGAGGTGCCTGCTATGGGCTCCAGATTTTAGCCATTTTTTATGTTATTATTGGAAAACAAATAACATGTTGTTGCGTATACAACTCATGTTAATATGTGCCATTTTTGATGGCTAACATGGGAAATGAGATGAAATGGAAATTATATGTAGAAAAATATAATTATCCGGAATTTTAAATGTTGCATGAAGTACGCATACATGAAGATGAAATGGCATGATTGTATTTCATATGCACGGCCACATTACGCCGAAGTCGGGTGTGCATGGTGTTGGTGATTCACCACTGCGGAATGTGTGGTGAGCTCAAAATGGGACAACGCCCAAATTGAGAGATCTTAATGATTGTGTAAAACAATAATAATACTAAATCACGTGTTCATGGCTGACGACGCAAGAATCCTCTCCGCGCTAAATACCCAAATTTTATTTTCTGCTAGACATACGCGGCCCAACGATGTAAGTTCACTAAAGTGCTCCAGAGGCGTGCAAAGCCCTCGTGGTGAGACCCCGAAATTTGCCACCCAATTTAAACACACGGGATTTGATAAATTAAAATTGGAGGATTGTCCAAGGTTTAAGTCATTAGGTGAAACACTAATGATCGATTTTTCACACTTCACAAAGTTTTTCTCTACTGTGACATTGCTCAATTGTCGGGACCCTTTCGTACATGGGGTGGGAGGAGACGGCGCCCGACGAGGCCGTGATTATGAAGGAGACCGATGTGGCCTTGGTATTTCCTTTCGTAAAAGTATTGTAACTAATTCTTTGGGACTATTGTCTAAAATAGCCTGGGTATGTAATTATGGAAAGTAAATGTGGATCTGACCTTCCACTGGGACCTGTAATTAAGTGTTTTATTTTTTATATTTTTAGATTTAAATATGAATGAATGGGTCCCCAGAAGTGGGATGTATATTAGGGATATGGATGCATGGACCATGTGTGGTTAATACTACTTCGTTGAAACCCCGAATGAGTTGTACTATATTGTTATATATATCAGATGTCAGTAGAGCCCTCCTGCGAACGGTTAAGACTCACTCGATTTTGTGAAAATATTGATCCCAATAAATGGGACACAACAGTTGGTGGTATCGGGTCACCCAACCACGTGAATTTCACGGTTGACGTGGTTGTCAACGGGACCCTGAAATTGGGGGCGTCACAAATTTTGTATAAGAGCTTAGTAAACGATACCTAGGGAGCTCCAATGCGGTGTATCCACAAGTATGGTCCTCGCTATTAGCCTGCCCTTAACCAGGTATCAAGAGTCTAGGTACACGAGTACCGAGGGCTGATGGGCATGGGTCTAGATCATGTATTGTTGTGTGTTGCGTGTTTTGTGTTTAACATGCTATGTGATATGTGTAGAGTTGTGAATATATGCATGATAATGTGTATAGAAATTTTGAAGAACACTTATGGTTAGGAAAACATAATCAAGAGTTCTAAGAACAAAAGGAACGTGATAGTTCTGGGATGTGGGGCTCATTAGTAGTGGCAATACACTATTAGTTACACAAGAAAAGAAATCTTCGCTGACTGACTGTGTAGATGGAAAATCGAGGAAGAGGACGTAGGAGGTCAGTCCACGAGAAAATAGTCAACTATCAATTGCGTTTTGACCCATAGGCCTTTATGAGGCTATAAGCCGTAGTCTCCATCATCAGTACGTGCGAGCGTGATGGCTACTACCATTGCACGGACTAGTCCAACGGTGGGCCAGGGATGGACGAGTAACCTCCAGGGTTTCAGGCACATCATCCTCCGACATACATGGGAGAGGACCTCTGGTTGTCAGACAATTCGCCATTGGAAGAGGAGTAGACTTAGACACCTAAGCATCCGAGATATGGGTCTCAGCACTTAAGAGGAAGGAGAATTCACTTTCTTCTGGAAGGTGCTGGAAGACTTCTATTCCAATCGATTTAAAAGGACGAGGTACTGAATGTGGCCATATCGAGTTTTTGGTTTTTCAGCCACGGGTAGATATTATGTAATCATTGCCATCAGCCTGGGCATAAGAGATGGGATTGTCCACGCAGGCTGATCCGAAATTATGGACAAATAGCCCTAGTCATCAAGAGGGACAAAGAGAACACGCTTTGTTCCTTCTCACCCCAGTGCAAGCCAAAGGGACTAGTATCGCCTCCTGTGGTAATGTGATAAGAGCCTTCTCTCACATGGGGAGTCCAGCAGGTATGTTTATGTTATCTCGCCATGGGAAAGATACTATTTGACTCGGGTGCATCACTTTCTTTTGTTGTCGATCTAGTGGTGGATGTTTAGGGCTTGTGAGTGTGGATGTTTCAGGCTTAGAGGGGTGGAGACCTTGAGATATCGTTTGATGATGTGAGTTCTCCTTTAGGGCTAGTGCGAGGATTGGACTGATATATCGAGATCAGGAAAGCATATAGAGATCTTAGGAATTCGCTTCACATGGACCTTCAAGTGATGGACATATCGGATTTTGATGTCATTCTTAGCATGAATTGGTTGACTGCAAACCGGGTCATCATTGATTGTGATAGTAGGAGGATTACTGCCTACACACGGGACGGTATTCGTGTGACTTTTCAAGGGGAGAAGTGTAATGCTGGCCTAAACTCGTGCAATAACCCAGTGGAGCCGGATACGACGGGTCAGCCAGCAAGCTCACTCTGCAGGATGAGGGGAGACAGATTTGGGTCTACCGGGTGGTTTGGCGAATATAAGGATGTTCCTTCCGCACAGCTACCTGGATTACCTCTCGCATTGTGGATGGGACTTTGTTATTGAGTTACACCTTAGTATTGCCGCCATTTCTAGACTCCTCATAGATGACACCGGCCAAAGCAGAACTCGCTAGTCCAACAAAGAAGAATTGTCGGACAAGGGTTTTATTAGGACCCAGCACTTCACCTTGGAGCACCCTGCTCGCTTTACTAGGAAAGATGTCAAAATTCGAAAGTGGAATGACCTCAGTGAGAAGGCATTCTTAAGAATTGAAAATGAGGTTTATCATAGCCTCCTCATTCGATAGTCCCCAAACAGGACAAGAGGTACACCTGCACTGTGGACGCCTAAGGACATATTAGGGATGTGTCTTGATGTAGTTTGAAGGGCTGTAGCTATGGTTCCGCATGTACTAAAGAATCATGAGCGCACTATCTCTACACACACCTCATGTGTTGTAGCCATAGTCCTTGCTTTAAAGATTTGGCACCACGATTTGTATGGTGAGCAGTTCGAAGTGTTTTCAAACCATAAAAGTCTTAAGTATATTTTCACACAGCGGGACCTCAATATGAGGCAACGTAGATGGATAGAGTAGCTAGAGGATTATGACTTCACTTTGCATTACCATCCTGGTAAGGAAAATGTAGTGGCCGGCGCGCTACCAAGTAAGTCACGGAGTACTTATAGTATAGCTTCTCGAGAGTGGCGTATGCCTCGAGATCAGGACGCTTAGTCGGCAAAGATAGCTGGATCAGCTAGTGGAGTGCCGTGGAGTTTAGTGGCTACGCAATCCCTACTGAGCAGGGTGATTAAGTCCTAGGGACAGACGCGAGATACCGTCTTATCATGACCGAAAAGTACTACGTACTGCGATTTATGGCCGGCCATCCACACAGATGGTAGTCTTCGGTATAAGGGACAAGTTGTGGTTCCCCAGCTGACCGATTTGAGAGAGGAGATCCTCAAAGAGTTCCACTGCTCGTTTTCTGGTGCATCCAAGTGGCACAAGATATGCGAAGTCTTAGTCGCTCAAATAATGTCGACGGGATGAAGTGACACGTTGGAGATTTTGACCGACGGTGTCTCATGTCAATAGAGTAGGCTAAGCATCAAAGCTAACGAGACCTCGACCATTAGGGTAGGTGGTGGAAGTGGGAGCATGTGCAATGGTTGTGACCCACTTTCCCGCAATTCTGACGGGGCATGATATCTGTTATGGGTTATAATGGGTAACACTAAATTGGCACTTCTATTAGTACGGATGACTTCACACTTGAGTCATGCGGTTATATATTAGTGAGATTGTGACTGGAGTGCCCGGTCTCTCTCGTATCGGACCAGGGGTTCTGATTTGCGACACACTTTTGGAGCAGTTTCAAGGCACGGGACAGGTTGAAGATAGGCACGACATTTCATCCTCGGACGGATGTTGTCAGAAGATATACAGTTTGAGGACATGCTGCGTGCATGTCCTGAATCTCAAGGGTAGCTAGGAGGAGCATTTACCCTTAGTGGAATTCGCATACAACAACAGTTATCAAGCGAGTATTCAGATGGCACCCTATGAGGCCTTATATGGGAGGCCATGTCGATCACCGATCTGTTGGACAGAGGTGGGAGAGAGCTCCATCACTGTTATGGATTTGATTCAAGACACCTCTGAGAATGTGGATTTGATTCGAAAGCGCCTTCTTACGGCTCGAGTGGCGAAGAACTACGCGATGACGGCGTCGACCTTTAGGATTCGAGGTGGGTGATCACATATTCTTGAAGGTGATGCTTAAGAGATGAGTGGTCGGTCGGCAAGCGGGAAGCTAGTGAGTATATTGGGCCCATGGGGATAAAGGGTGACTGATTGCATATTAGTTGGCGCTACCACTGAGTATATCAAGTGTCCATGAGGTGTTCCATGTCTCCATGCCTCGAAAGTATACTCCTAGATCCAGCTCATGTAGTGGATTAGGGAGGTTGTTGTTGTCTGAGGATGGGACCATCGAGGAGGGGGATCGGTGTGTGTCGTGGATAGGCTGGGATCGGGTTTGTGACGCAAGACCGTGAGGGGCGAGTGAAGGTGTTGTGGCAGCAATGATGGGAGTGGAGGAGACAGCGTGGGACGGGACGTGTGCGGGCGAGCATATCCTTTTCTGTTTGGGGAAACCGAGGTGAAAGTGGTCCTAATATTTGGCATTAGAATGTTACTATATGCATGTATTTGTGTGTGCTGATGTATGAATTTTGGGGATGAGAATTATGTTAAGAGAAAGAATGTAAAACCGGAAAATTAGAAAATTCAAAAATGTAAAATAATAATAATAATAAAAATAATAATAATAATTATGCATGGTTGGGGCGTAGAAAATTCTCTAGATCTCAGGATAATGAAGCAGTTATAACATTAAATTTTTTATATAAATCTATTGACCCAATTGGTTGAATTAAGGACAATTGGAATTTTTTAGATTTTAAATTTGACAAGCTAGTGATAGACTAAGGGACGGATTTTACGAAAATCTTGGAAGTCGGGAAATGGTTTGAGCTAGGTTCATTTAAAATAAATTGAGCCCCGAAAAAATAAATTGCTTTGGAGTAAAGCTTGAACAGAATAAGAGATGGACATGGCCTTAATGTGAGCCATGTATCCCTTTTTAAAAAAAAAAGAGATAAGGGTAAAATGAAGGGCAGGAGAGTGAGGGAGCGAGAAAGAGGGAGAGAGAGAAAGGGAAAAAAAAATTTAAACATCTACTAAGATCTATCGTCGAGCCGTAAGTTTTGAACCAACAAAGGCAAAGTTGATCCACGCGCCGAGATTCGCAGCGTGGTACAAAAAATCTTACGAGTTTCATCAAACTCCACGGGTAGAAATTTTCCTACTTGAGACATTTATAACATAAAGACCATTTAATGGCAGGGTTTTCTTAGAAGCGTAAATTCGGTCTGAAATTTTTTTGACTAAGTGTAAAGAATTTTAGGAATTTTCGAGGCCCATTTTCGGGCGATTCGGTGAATTTTATGGGTGTTTGGACGATCCAGACGGGATTTCGGGTATTTTCGGGCGGAGTCAGGTAATGGTGAATTTGGTTTTAATCCAGGGGCTTAATGTCTTCGGGTTTTATTGGGTTTAAATTATCACTTTATGGTGTTGATGAATGAAACCAAAAATGATTCATGGCCGTGAAGGAACCTAGAGGTGCCCTATTTATGTGGGTCTGAAATTTAGGTCATTTTGTGTGTTATTGTTTAAAAAATAAATAACATGTTGTTGTGTGTAAAACTCATGTTAATATGTGCTTGCGTGATGTATTAACATGGAAATGGTGATGAATGATATATCTAGGAAATATAATTATCAAGAAATTTATAAATATTGCATGAAGCATGACATAAGCTTGAAATGACATGGTGCATTTCCATACGCCACGATCACATCGCGTCGAGGTCGGGTCAGTGTGCGTGCATGGTGTTAGTTATTCACCATTCTTAGTAGAGATGTTGTAGACTCGGAAATGAGACAACATCAAAATTAGGACTCACTTGGTTGTATAAAACAATAATAATACTAAATCACGTGTGTTTAGGTGAAGCAAGATGGGGCAGATCCCCCCCAAGGTGAAAGACCCAAATTTTATTCTCGATTAGACATATGCGTCTGGCGATGTAAGTTCGCAAAAGTGTCGGAAAGCGTGTGAAGCCTATGGTGAGACCTTGGAAATTCGCCGCTCCACGAATTTGATAAATTTATATTTGAGGTTGTCAATGGTTTAAGTCATTAGGTAAACACCAATGACTAGTTTTCACATAGCGATTCTGCAGTGTAAGCGAAATTGATGATCGGGACTGGGTTGTGAGCATGAGTCCTACATCTTGTGCATAATCTGAACATTCCATATGAATTTCATTATTTATATGGAGATATGATTTTGATCTTTTATGTATGCTGTGCATGCATTTAGGCGGGAGCTAACCTTTGGCGAACAATTTTTCTCTTGAGCATTACTCACGTCATGGGTTATCGAGTACGGAGGGTGTACGAGGGGAGGCAGCGTTCCGACAAAGCTGTGATTATGAAGGAGGCCAATGTGTGGCCTTGGTATTTCTTTTATAAAAAGTATTTTGTATAAAAGAATTGTAACTAAATTCTTTTAGGACTATTGTCTAAATAGTTGGGTATGTAATTATGGTAAGGGTACGGTGATCGGACTCTTACGAACTGTAATTAAGTGTTTTATTTTTATACTTTAGATTTAAATGTGAATGAATAGGTCCGGTAAAGGGATGTATATTGGGGGGATATGGACGGATGTACCTGTGGTCAATACTATACGGTGAAACCACAGATAGGTTATAATTATCTTTATTACATAGAGGTTGTATATTTTAGGTGACTCCCGAACAAGAGACTCACCCGATTTTTGTGAAAATATGGATCCGATAAATGATACACAGTGTGGTGTCCAGTGAAATCCACGGGAATTCCGCGGTGTGGGTTATCAGGACCCAGAGTGGGCGTCACAATTGGAATCCTATGTTATAGGTTGTTCATTTGGATTTATTTAAAAAACAATAAATAAAAGATTTGATACCAAAAAATAGTGAATTGATTTAAAAAATATTCAAAAAAAGCTCGTGTGATTTGGTTTTTTTGTCCTTAAAATACCCTCAAGCTTAGGTCACATAAATAAAATAAGAAAAACATATACCTATCCCTAATGAAATAAAATAAAAACTCATATTACCTTTGTACTATGGGGACACAAACCGGAGAGAATGGGAAAGGAAAGGGGAAATTGAAGCCCTACAATAGAAGAGAAGACTCGATGGTTTGAAGCCTTATAATAGGAAATTGAGAGAGAGAGAGAGAGGAATTTGCGACCATAGTCTTTTAAACTTGTTTGGGAGACTCCTTCATTGTTTGGGGATCCTCCGAGGTCCAAAAGCCCTTTGAGTCTTATTTTCGTGTTTCTTTTTAAAAATTCTATTTGGGACCTTAGTCTAAAGGTGAGCAGTGATTACACCATCCCAAAACGGTACAATTACAAGTGGAATTTGAAAATGGTCCAAATTGGAATTGAATTATAATCATTACTTATAGAAAAGCAAAGATCTTGTATATTTTACCTAAGCGTTGCATTTGTACTATTGATTTTTCCCTATGAGAACTTTGTATGAAAGAAGATTTCCAAGTTCTTTGAGCATACTCAAAACTACACGAAGTTACTAGTGGAATGAAGTTGAAATTTGAAATTTATAACGTTGTTGTACAATTGTTTGTATTGAAACTAGAAATGCAAAAAGGAAATTAAAAATCTAAATCAAACGCTCAATCAAGGGTTAAGAAGAAAAAGTGTATGAATTAAAGAGCAAGGGTGCTTAAATTGGAACGATGGACCCCGAAACCCGATTCTCAAATTCTGACTAGTTGGTCAATGCTTCTCAGTGTCGGTTGGGTGATGCTTCCTCGGTGTGATGGAAGACTTGTAGAAAGTCCTCCTCAATCCCGATTGGATTAAGCTTTCTCAACTGACAAGAGGGAGATGACCAAGTCACTAATCTTCACAATTTTTGTATTAGAGATTCTGACTAATATAGATGGTTTCCCTTTCAAACTTCAAACTTTAGTGAAATAGATAAGATAAATAGAAAGAAAGTTTGAGGTATTTTAGGTATTTTCATATTGATATTAGGACTTCTATTGGATTTAATGTGATGTAGGTATTTTAGGAAGTAAAAGCTAGACCACTCTTATTGTAACTTGTTTTAATTACTTTTGAAATGGGCCCACCACTTTTTAGTACTAAATCTATTGTTTACTTATTTTTAAATAAACCCTAAATAATGACTCATAATATAAGATTCCTTTTTTAACCTACAATATAGTAAATTGTCCCGCTATATTTCAGTGGACCTTCCCCTCCGCCATGTCCCTAACCATATTAGCTAAACATGGTGAGCAATCATTAATGCTATTTGTTAATTAGTTTAGTTTTAGTTTTAATTTTGAAAAATAATAAATATATTTGATAGTTTTTATCAAAATATAAAATATAAAAATTAGGTATTAACATTTCCAAAACTAGATATTATCATATATTTCCACAAAATTTGAATGATTTTTTAGAAATTTCATAAGTGAGTAACACCATATCAACTTCAAATTTTAAATTTATTGAAAATACTAAACAAAAAAAAAACACTAAAAAAGATAAATTTTTATCTCTGTTGGAAATAAATGACTTTTTCCCAAAATAAATTAAATAATTAAAAATATAACAAAATTATCCTTTTATTTTGAAATAAATGATTTTTTCCTTCAATGTTTAAGACCCAATTCTTGTGAATTGTTATACAAGTACCAAAACCCAAAATAATTCAATGGAGAGAGAACACTAGCCAAGGCATAGAGTGGGCATGTATGGAAAAAAGACAGTCTTTTATGAGTTTATATATTAAAACTCAATTATGGGCTTGTACATGACTTAAGAATGTATAAATGAATGATTTTTAGAAGTTTTTTTTTTGGGCTGGGGAACTTATTTTCACTTTTTCTAGGTCCTTTAGAATTTTGTTTTTTTAAATAAATCATTATTATTATTATTATTATTATTATTATTAGATTAATTTAATATGAAAGAGTGATTCAAGTGGTAAGAGTGATTAATTTAATAAATTTCATTTTTCTATTTTTAAGGTTCATCTTATGATTTGACAAATACCGTATTCTTTTTTTGTATTATTTTAAGTATGACATAATTGCCACTTAAGCCATTTCGAGTGGTAAGAGTTGAAATGAATTCACAGAACATTGTAGGTTAGAATCCAGAACATAGTATTATAATACAAAACGTATAGAGCCTATTTAAATAGATAAGATATTGGAAAATGAGGGTCCCGGATTTGAGTCGTGGAACAATTCTTATGTATAACTTCTAAAATATTTTCTGATAAAAAAATATATAGTAATGCAAAATCATAATGTTCAATCTTTGATGACATAAATATTTGCTCTTTTTGGTGGATAAGTTCTTTTTTTCTTTTTCCTTTTTTTTGAAAAGGGTGGATGAAAACTTATTTTTCAAACACATATTAGTATATTACTCGTTTTACGTGCTTGAAATTTGATTTTGTTTTAAATACCACTTTTGATACCAAAAATAAATATAAATAAAAAGTATTTAATTTATCATTTTAGAAGTTAGAAGTCCTGTGGTAAGGAAAAGATGGTACATGACCATTATTTTGTTATCTTTTGGAGAAATTATGTTTTTTCTTATAAATTTCCTAAATTCTTATAAATATAGAAATTTGGTAAAGAACAAATATGTCCTTAAGTATCATATGAATTTTTTTCTTAAATAAGAAATTTATTATGTGGTAATGATTAAAACATAGTATGATCTTTGCGGTCAGTTGACTCTGTGACAGCGGAATACCCGTGAATGTCGGGTGACTGGAGCATTTTCACGAAAATCGGCGATCTCCTTTTATACGGGGGAGTTATATAAAATATAAAGCATATAACTTTGTCCCAAACATCTGATATAACAATAACATGAGTAAAACGATCACTTTAGCCCATGAACAATACTCATAAAACATATATATCCAACTATATCCAATAGTTTCAAGAGTTCAAATTTTACTCTTATACAACATATATATTAAAATTAGAGAATTCTAATACATGTCATACATCATAACCCAAAGCCACAATCCGGCTTTCTTCTAAAACTCGATCTCTAGGATGAGTCGTCTCCTCCTTACGCTCCACATGCACTGTAAAATAATATCCCTCGACGGGGTAGGCCATGATCAGTAGTGGAATCGCTAAATTAGGCTACTCTCCACCTAAGTGCATATGCAATGTTTAAAGTAACACACATTCAAGCAAATGCATGATCTTACTTGAATGTCTAACTAATCATCTAAGTACTGAGTCCCCATCGACTCCCTCACACTCGCCTAAACTGTGTGAAATTATTATGTTTGTTTGTGGACAGCTCTCCCGATGTATATATATATATATATATATATATATATATATATTAGTGGAATTAGATCTCAGACGATTGATATTATTTATGGACTCTTATAGATGTATATCTGATTAGTGAAAAATGTCCAGAAGCGATTATATTTTAGTATGAATTTCTATACAGTCATTTTAGTTTTAGACAGCCCTCCAGAGCCCATTTTCTCTAGACTCATCTCATGCACTCCTCCTATCGTCCTAGGGTGTAAAGTGTATGGAATGCGTGATGTCATTCATTCACGATCTTATAACATGCAAATATATAAACATGCATATATTCACATAAAATTAAATCACACAATCATGTTATGTGTTTCTCATTTCATCACATCAAAAATTAGCTCATGTGGGCTAATGATCAAACCACGACAATTCGCTTGAATTACTCGACCAAACACATTAATTCACAAAATTTATTTTGTGAACACTATTCTCGGGAATAGTGAAACCCTTGGTTACTATTCCCGAAAAATCACCAATCGTTGATTCACTTTGTGAACCAGAATTTCATGGCCATTTCCGGTCTCATTTCAATCAAGACATGATTTATTTCACAAATTACACAATTAATCAGCAACGGCCCGTGCCCGATGATGGGCTGACACAAAATGGGTTTCAAAAATTTCAATAATTCGGTCGAGTTTTGGGACCGATCAACGACCGTGAGGCCTCAAACCCCGACGAAAACGTTAAAAGCGGCAAATAAAGTGTAAAACGAGTAAGGGGCACTACCTCACGGAGTTTATCAAAACTCCTCAAATTAAATTAATCCTGGCGTGGCCGCTCGGCGTAGGCGACTCCTTCTTGTCCCAAAAGGCTATGATGTTGGTCGAATCGCGCGATATTCGAGAGAATGAGGTCCTTCTCTCTCTTAAAGCATAGATTTAAATGTACGCATTTCTTGGGCTCCGCCATACTCCTTTCACATTTTTGCTCCCTTTTTGAATGTAAGAGACAAACACTATTGAGTGTTTTGTCTCATTATCATTTAATCTAATTCAAAATGATCATTAAGTCCTTCTTTTTCCAGTTTTGATATTCGGCGCTATCTCGACTGTCCATTTTCATCATTTCTCTACTCATGTCACTTATGGCACATGAGTACATGTTATATGTGACTTTTCGTACAGATCGGTAATCGCTTTACAAAGACCCGAATCGCGATGCCTCGAAAACGTGTCAACTACGATCGTTCTAATTCGACGAATTCGATGGGTTAGCTAGATTTCGCAAGACGATTCCAACGGTGAAACTGCTTTCATTATTCGAGATCTAGAGAATAAATTCGGATTTTAACTAAAATTACAATTTTGTAATCGAAATTAATATTTTACCTTCTTCCGTAAATTGAAATTTTTCTGCTCCATACATCAAATAAGAAAATCTAAAATTTAGTTTAAATGATATTTTTTTAAGAAATTCTTCCAACGTTTTTTAAATTTATTTTAGAAATAATAATATAACAATAAAACATTAAAACATAGCATTAATTTCACTTTAGATTAAATGATTAAAAATAAAGTATTATGAACAAACTTTATTTTTAAACATATTTTAAAAATTTTAAAATATATTAAATTAAGAGAATTTCTAAAATTACAAACAAAATTTTATCCTGTTGTTTTTTATTTATTTTTATTAATGCACATTTACTATCAGAGGAAATAGGAATAAAATAGAATAGTAATTATAATGCTAAATTTTTTAATTAATTTTTCAACTGAGATAAGGTTCTTTGGGGTATTTTATAACATCAATATCATTTGTGTCAATATTTAAAACTTTGATGGTAGTTGACTGAATTTTGATAAAATAAAATCAACACCAAATATGTAGTAATATATTTCATCTTTTTAAGATATAACCACTTAAAAAGAAGACAATAAAATAAAATAAATAGGAATAGAAAATAAAAATTACTAAAACTTGTTTCCATACAGGTGTGTTATTTTTATTGGTAAAACCCCTAAAAAATTATAAATTTAAAATGATAAAATAATAATAATACTTGTCGAATGGTTCAAGAAAGTCTGTAAATTCTCTAGATCTAGGATGACGAAACTGATTGCACTGCTAAATTCTTCTCGCTAGCCCAAAGACTCCAAAATTTTTCGCCAAATTTTGAGATAATCGGATTTTTTACGATTTTCAGCGATAAGTCAAGCCGACGCATGACGATTAAGAAAACCGTCGTTAAATGCACAAATAAGTTCATTTAAAATAAATTAATCGAAGAAATAAATCAAGCTGTGACGTAAACGATCCGAATGAGAGATGACACATGACGAACGTGAGCCATGATTCTAAATTTAAAAAATATATATATATATATATATATATATATATATATATATATATATATATCAAAAGAAAGAAAAGGAAGGGACGTAGAGAGTGAGAAGGAGAGAGAGAGAAAGGGAAAATTTCGCTTCTCTCTAAGATCTATGGAAATCGGATCGTAGGTTTTCGCTGAAAGAGTTATTAAGCCATTCACGCATCGTGATGCTACTTGGGTACAAATTAAAATCTTGAGTTTCGTGAAACCCTCACGAGGTAGGAATTTTCCTACTTGTATTATTTCTAGCATAAAGGTCATTTAATGGCTTGTGGTTTTTCTGGGGAGTCACGAGGCCATAAATTTTTGCTTCTAAATTTTTCGGACTGAGCGTAGGAATTTTTAGAATTCGACTATTTTCGACAGTCTAGCTGAATTTTTCGACCGTCAACAACTGGACCTAATTCTTTTAATCTTATGACATTTCTGGATAAAATTTTCGGATCAAGCCGAGCAACTCTTAATTATGCCAGATTCGGTTTTGACTATGGGACCGATGTCTCGTGAGTTTTATCGAGTCTTTCGATATCACCGTAATTTGTTAGATGAATGAACTAAAATGGTTCATGGCCGTAGCGACCATGCGAGGTGCCTTGTTTATTTGGGTTCGAGATTTTGACCATTTTGTGGTTATTGTTTGAAAAATAAATAACATGTCATTGTGATATAAACTCATGTTAATATGTGTTTCATGATGTCTTAACATGGAAATTGTAATTAATGGAAATTATATGTAGGAAATATAATTATCCGGAAATTTTAAATGTTGGATGAAGCGATGGATACAAGATGAAATTAAGATGATTGCATTTCAGGCACGGTCACATCGCG